>JAVQJG010240544.1:0-10443 GCA_036024015.1 Craterocephalus amniculus | reverse complement strand
TGACTGTATATATATATATACACACATATATACATAAAAAATAAAATATAAATAAAAATGACAACATAACTAAAATTTTAAGTGAGAATAAACAGTGTGCTTAATGCATTGACTCAAGTATAAGTACAAGTACTTTAGAGTGGTGTCTTCTTCTTCTCTCAGTCCATCCACGGCCGTCACACCGACCTCCACCAATGCTGCCAGCCGGCTCGGCTCCACGCAGGTGCCCACCACTCCCATCACTTCCTCCGCCACCTCGGCGGCCTCCCCCACGGCCACCACCCCCTCCACCCCCACCCTGGCAGCGGCGGCAGCAAACCCGACGCAGCCCATCCAGCTGAGGGACCTGCAGAGCATCCTGGCCACCATGAACGTACCTGCCAGCAGCCAGGGAGGTGAGCAGGCGGCTGGAAACCTCATGACTGAGACGCTATGAATGTATAATTAGGCCTAATTGGTGTCATTTCTACAAATTGCACAGCTAGTATCTTTGTGAGCACAATCGTGTCTGTTATACTGTGTAATTTTAACATGAGATTAGTTTTTGACAAAGAATCCACTCAGAGTACAGCAGCGTGTTGCTTTTATGATTCATTTTTCTACAAGTGACTCAGACCCACCACAAAATCAGACACAGTCAGGAGAAAAAGAGATTTATGGGAAGAAACCAGAGGAAAGAGCATTTACAGCCAAGATATATAAACTTAACTCCAAAAAAACTCTTTAATATGTAAATAAAGTAAGAATGCAGCTTTCAGCTAATCTCATGATCCTTTTGTAGTCATAACATAACCTTTTAAAGCACAACCCAAGAAAAAATGAGAAAAGAAATTACAATTTTTAATTCTGAAGTCTTTATTTGGCCCTTTAAGAAAATGTTGGAAAAATTTACATATTTTTTCCTTGCGCATCAACCATTTATTACCATATAATCAAAATTATGTAGTGTAGTTTTCTGCTTCCTCGTGTCCATTAGGGAGCAACAGGGTTGCCTTGCTCAGTAAAGTTTTTACCAAAAGGTGATGCAAAATGTCTCAGAAATGGCATCAAATACGATTTATAGGGTTAACAGATGTTGAAAATGAGACATTTTGCCATTTTATTGGACTCTTCTGGTCTTTCTGATACATTCTGACCTGTAACTGAACCTGGATCAATGAGCTTTAGCCTACATGCACCAGGGCAATAACAATTCCTGTTGAGGCCACTGAAAGATGCGCCTTAAAACTGGAGAGAAAATCTAAAAATGAATAAGTTTATTGTTTTCCAAGAAAAGGAAACCCAGTTATTTCAGATTAACTCACTTAGAAAATAGAATATTAATGGATAGAATATATTTTAAAAAATGAAATAAGGGACTAAATATCTGGAAAAATTGATTATATGCCCTTTTTTTTCTAGGGAAAAGACCTCTTGTAAGACCTTAAATACGTCAAATAATCTTACTGGGATTTATTGCAGAAATTGGTTTGGATTTTTCATTTTGGGAAAAAAATAGATGCAAGTGAAAACAAAAACATTTTCATGTTTAAATTTTCTTTCTTTGCTGTGGAACCAACAGCCATTCACATTTCTCAACTACAACTAGACCCACCTCGGTGTCAGCGTGGGCAGATTCTTGTTCTATTCTGAGTTTCTCGTGGCATTTTCAAACTAAAACATGAAATAAAATGGAGCAAGAGTACAGATTACAAACCTGTCTGACTGTAGGGTAATTTAAAGGCAGATGTTTTACTGTGAGGAGCTGACTCTTGGTGGTGGAGTTTTGTATCGAGAACACTGAAAAATTAAGTTTCTGCTCCGGGTGGGCGGACTGGTTGGTTCCCTGAATGATTTCTTTTCATTTGCTGATCCCGACCTTTTACTTTCCTAACCACTAAGTGTTTGCTCCCCCAGTGGACCTGGCCAGCGCCCTGACACCTGAGGTCATGGCTCCCATCCTGGCCAACCCTGAGGTGCAGCAGAGGCTGATGCCCTACCTGCCGTCCGGAGAGTCGCTGCCTCAGAGCTCCGAGGAGCTCCACAACACGCTCAGCTCGCCTCAGTTTCAGCAGGTGAGCTTCTTTATAAATTTGTCACATAAATCAGAACCAGCAGTTCCTGAGTTGCAGGTTTGATCTCACAGTGGAAGGACAGGATGAGGGGAATAAGAGATTGTTTTTACCAGGATGTTGTCCTCTCGTCACAGGCGATGAGCATGTTCAGCAGCGCGCTGGCGTCCGGCCAGCTGGGGCCTCTAATGAACCAGTTCGGCCTTCCAGCCGAGGCTGTCGACGCGGCCAACAAAGGAGGTCGGTGCTTTTCTCAGATCACGAACAAACACTCACTACTCGCTGTAAAATATTCTCAGGTTTTCATTCGTTGTCTTTACATAGGGCTTCTGATTAACATAATTATGAGACCAGGGAAGGGTTATAATGCCTGAAGCAAAAACAAATAATGCAAAGAAAACGGTGATGTACAGATCAATGCTTGGATTGAAAACACTGCCTGCCCACATTATTAATGAAAACAGAAAATATAAATTTAAAGAGAACAGAACTCAGGACATTAATCATATCTTCATTATCATCCCATGGCATATAATGCATTTATTATGGAAATAATGTTAATATAAACTAGTTCCTGTATGTCTTTGTTTTGTTGCTGGATTTATATTTTTTTCCTTTCTTTTTTACCTAATAATAATTATTCATGTGTTAATTGTAAAATAATGGCAGCATGTTGGGTAGACTCCAGGGAAACTAGCTGTTTGTAACAGCTAATGGAGATCTGAATAAATTAAATCTACTTGAGGACCGGGAGGCTGGAGCTTCTCCCGGCAGGTAGAGAGGCAGCGTTCACCCTGGACAGGCCGCCAGTCTGGTTTTTGTGTTTCCAAAACCAAAATATTGCCAGATAATTGTTTACATTTAGGTATAAGTTTAATTTATTACAAATTACTTCTATTTGAAATCAGTTCACAGAGAAAACAATGAAATGCAGTTTTTTGACTACATGATTTTACATTCAATTGAAAACATTTAAATTATAACACTAACATGGATGATTTGCATTATTTGGATGCTTTCAAGATAACCGGTGGAGTTTTCATGTTAAGCTACAAATCAAACCTAACTGTTTGTATGTTTGAGTATATAGAAGAAGCATGTAACTATCTTAATCATGCATTGCTGCTACCTGCTGGTTTGTAGGGGGAGTAAGGAAATATGATCTTAGTTGTCTTTTTCATCTTTGCATTTGGTATTTTAAAAGTTTGAGTGATGAAGTGAGTTGCACATTTCACAGCTCAAGATGAACTTGTAAAAATCTTTTTGTCCGTAGATGTGGAAGCATTTGCCAAAGCAATGGAGACGGAGACAAAGTCGGACCAGGACAGCGACTCCAAAGACAAGAAAGATGATGATGAAGACATGAGTTTGGACTGAGTTTCCTCTACAGAAAACTCTGTAACTTATTTATTTACCTGCTGCTATTTTGTTCCACATAAGGATGAGGGATAAAAGTTGACTGTCAGCTGATTGTGCTTTAGATTAATTACTAATTTAAGTCAATAACTGTGTCCTATCTGCATGTAAGCAGCCAACCTGTCTTTCCATAAGGGAGCAGTAAAGTCATAGAAACAAACTTGTTTACTGTGTCAGTTTTTCAGCGAAACATCATTTTACTCACTGAAGACTTTCATTGAGGAGAAAAAGAAAGAGATCGGGTTTAATTTCTTTTGCATCTTAAAATATATTTCAGAAACATTCATATGATTGAACAGTATGAACACAATATTCACCAGTTTGACACCAACATACATTTCCTGTTATTACATAGATCAGTAACTCGAGGTTTTTTCATTTTACATCAGAAACAAACAATCTGATTCCTGCGACTGAGAGGCTGCAGTGAGACAGGAATCCAGACGTTAAGTATCATACGATTCGATCATAAACCATTTCAGGCACTTTTTCACCAAACTTACAGAATCCAAATCTGAATAGATGTACTTTAAAAAAAAATCACTGTAATTGGTTACTGCCCGATGACTGCTGGCGGAGCGTCTTTGGGTTTAGATTTTATGAGCTACTTAAAGACACAAAGGAAAATTCCTGAGAAATGAAAGATGTGACAACAAGCCAGAATACAGAGGAATTAAAACCAGAGCATTTTTACAACACATCATCTCTGGATTGTTACATGAAATACGAACATACTCATAGTAAAACACCTCCATAACTCTGTCTTTGCATGTGACACCAGAGTAAATACAGTTTATCAACACAACCAGGTCAGAGCTGCCGTAAGAGTCTGGATTATCATGTTCTTTTTCTTTATAAACGTGAATCTTGCTGGATTATTGTGATAGAAAATGTACAGAAACCAGGTGGATATAAATCAAAAGGCCACTTCCTTCACTAAAAGTTGTTTTGGATGCAACAGCTACAGTGTCATGTTTCAGTCTGATGGCTAAAAATACTTCAGTGTCACAGTGTTGAAAAGGCGTTCAATATTCTACAGTATGGTTCTTTATCCGTCCCAATAAATACTATACAGGCTGCATGGTATGGTAACGACGAATGTGCAGGAGTTTTCCACAAATCACAGCCAAAACTTCATTTAAATTACACACACACAGACTGTTAAAAACGTGAAATCAAAGCACAATTAACGTGCTCATTAAACATCTCTAACATAGAGCTCATGACTGGATCAACATCAGAACGTCACGTGTACAAAAAGACATTCGAGGAGACGCACGCCATCAAGTCTACAGTATTTGACAAAAAGGATGTAAACTAGTTGCCCCCGTCCCATTCATAGTGAAAATAAATAGTACCAGAAAGATTTATTTCAAACAACGCAGCTTATAAACTGGTCGGCCCACTAACTTTGCTGCACCAGTCTGCGGTAGTGCGGCATCACCTTGCTCTCTGGGAGGTGCAGGCCCATCTCCAAGCCAACCAGCACAGAGAACTCCAGAGGAATCAGCTCCCGCCGGTTTATCCGGAAACGCTCCTCCAGCTTCTGTTCATCCACACGGGGGGAGAAAAAAGAAATGATAAAGTGATGAGAAGGAATATGTGGAGGTCACAAAGTTAAGTCTGGGTCACATGTTGTAGTTGGTCTGGTATTTTTGTTGGTGAATTCATCAAATGAATTCATAACTAATTAGGAAATCAAGAAAAAAGAAACTTGTCTTGCAACAAAGCCAATACTGGATTTAAAAAAAAAAAGGTTTATAAGCGTAAATTACAGGAGAAAAGTTAACAGTGACTTCCTAAAGAGGTGCCTGGATTAGGGATGGGCATAATTAAGCCACGATTAATCAATTGTTAAGATTTTAATCGATTAATGCATCTTCAAACTGGTGCTGAAGTTGTATCTAAGCCATATTTTCCAGTGTAACCACTTAATGAATCCCATTTAACTGCCACTAGTGAGTCATTCATCTTGTAATAAAAATCTAAATAAGGAAAAACACTAGCTTTTTTCTACTTTCACTTCATTTAAATATAGGTTATAAATATTGAATTTTAAAATAGAGAAATTTTAATGATTAATTCAGTTTAATCGAATACCCATGCCTAGCCTGGATGCCAGTTATAAACTCAATAAGTTCAGGCGGCTTTTCATGGGATTACCAGACCGATCATAACATAATTTAAGACAAACAGAACGTAACACTACTGCGCTAAAAGCAGACAAGAGACCAAACAAAGCAAAAAACTAATTCATTAATAAGGAAATGGATGAAGACATGTTTATGAATTTGCAGATAAAATGCGAAGTAAATCTCTTGAGTGACAATCTCACTAAAGAAAAAAAGTATTAATCCATCTCCGTTTTAATAAACACACCCTTCTGCGGCTGACTCGTCTCTCAGGAAGATGCTTCCTGGTTAAAATCGAACATCCGAGCCCTTCTTTGACTAATTAAGTCGAAGACGAGCTGACTGTCTGTCCGCCACCGATTAATCTTTATTTCTGTCTGCTCTGTGAGAGAATTGAAGCTCTGGACTCTGCAGTTTCCTCAGTAAACTTAATCTGTTTCACAGTACAGGATTATGTGGATATTAGGTTACATTTAATTAAAAATTATATTACATTTTAGACAAAAACTGTATTTAATTCTCCAGATTTGATTTTTTAAAAATTATAAAATTCTTAGCATGAATAAAAAAGATAAACAGGCAAAGTGTGAGATGCTTTACAATATAAACGCCTGGTCTTCAGGAGCTAAATGAAGCTGCTGTTCTGCAGAAATATTAAATTTTCTCTCTTCTTCAACAGAATCTATAAATGAGTTCTTGGAGCCTTTATTTGTATACGACTGAGGAACACGTTTCCTGTTTTTCATGTCTTAAATAACATGTTTGAGGTGGAGCTTCACACATTACAGGTTCTTCCACTTTGGCTACCAGTTAGTCATCTGCATTGGGAGTGTGTTGACTAGATGAGTCACATTCTGTGTAGAGCCTCTAATATAATAAACACATAGTGCCCTTCACACTGCAGGATCTCAAAGGGTTACAGGCTAAAAAAAATGTTAAAAAGAGAAAATTTAAAAGAATTAGTGAAAGCTTCATAAGGAGTAAAAAAAAAGAAAGGAAAGATGCACTGTACTCACATCTATGAGCTGTTTGACTTCGGGTTTCCGCAGATCGCTGCTGATCTTTGCAGCCAGCAGCACGCATGCAGCTGCCACCAGCTTCCTGTTCTGCTTGTTGAGACGGCCCTGAAGCACCAGCTTCTCAAAATAAACAAAGGCCATCGCGATGGTGACGGGCTGCAGGCCGCACTCCTCACTCACAGCCCTCATCTCTCTCTTCAGGCTAGCAAAGAGGAAAAGTCCCGGTTACCTCACTGCTTTGTCAGAAAGAGTGTTGTGTGAGTACCTTGACACAGATTCAAAACAGAGTTTCAATCATGTCCACCTTCTTATCTTGCTCAGCGTCAGCTTGATGTGGGGAAACTTCTCCTTGAACGTCTCGTTCATGTCCTTCTTCAGGTCAGACGGCTTCACATATTCAATAACGGTCGTCTGCAGAGATGAAACACGAACCGGCGGGTCAATACAGAACGGCGTCACGCCAGCTGCAGCCGGGCTTTATGGCGTCCATTCTCACATGTACGCACACACAGCAAACGGCCTGGTGATGTAATCAGGCGGGGAGCAATAAAAGTCATGGGAACGGTGAATGAAGGAGGTATTTTACTCTCCAACGTGGAGTGAATTATTTGAAAGGCTGAATGGGAACAATTTACAAGCCAAATGAACCAACACTCACCTGATTTCTGGGACAAAGGGCAGTCAGTGTGACGTTAGTGACCACGCAGTTTAAATATGCCGAGTTATGTTAATTCCTAGAGACATGCAGCGATTCAACACAGAGGACAAACAACGAAGGCCGATGCTCTTTATCACTATCACACTATATCAGAAATATGCCTGCATTTATCTGCCAACTGTTTGATGGAAACACACTTATCACATGTTTCAATGTTCTTAGAAGATTTCAAGTTCATTCAAACATTTTAAATAAAACAGAAAATTTATGACAGAAAACCTCCTTTTTCCAGTTCTTCCAAGCAGTGTTTAACAGTTATTTCTGATAATAGGATTAATTAAATGATAAGTTGCAGGGAACAGAAGGATTCATATAATCTGATAAGCTTGTTGGTCACTTCCACCTCTAACAGTGAGGAATCCTCGGCTACTTCTGTATGCCGTCACACATGTGCAACTGTTCAGTGTTGAAGTAGTAATTGTATTAGATGCTGCTCTCTAACAATGTAATTAACTGGGAAAAAAATAAACAAAAGAAGTATCTGAACTGTGTGCAGACCACTAAACGATAAACGGTGAATCCAAACAGTCTTTGCCATCGGATGATTCTGCTTAAATGTCCTACATTTATGATACTACTACAGCGTAGCGTCAAACTTTTACAGTTTACATACATTACATTGGAAATTTGAATATCCCCACCATTTAGTGAGCAGAGTCGCTGTCAGTATTTTTTCTGGCCTTAAAAGAGAAGATTTATTCTTGCAGATATCTGGATTTTTAGTTTAGTTCAGTCATAAAATTCAGTCAGATATTAATAGATGTATTGTTGCTGCTATTGTTGCTTTATTTCCCTCTTTGGTCTTGCTCACGTGGTGTAAAAAAACCTGAACAACCATTGTTGAATCAGTTATTTCCCAAGTCCTAGGTCCAGCAAGCTACTAATAATCTATTCTAAACATACACATTATATATGTGTATGATGAACTGAATAGATGTGGGTTTTATGTACAGGTACTACTTGGATTAATTAGAACATCCCAAAAAAGTTAATGGATTTCTGTATTTTAACTTTAAAGATTAAATGTACACATATAGACAAATAGTATGCAAATCAGTATATTTCAGCTTTTATTTGTTTAGATTTTGCTTATTAGGATTTGGAGATTCAGAAAATCCTCAAATTAAAAAAAACTCAGAAAATTAGAATATTGCTTGAAATAGATAAAAAAAATGGATTTTAAATACAAAAATGTCAGGCCTCTGAAAGTAAAACCTGCACCTAGTACATAAAATGTATTGTTTTCTCCTTTTATGCTGAATTTTTGTTGGTTTGGAATACAGTTGTTTAAAATGTGATTGTTTAGATGCTTCATGAAACATGACTCGTGGTTGGTAATGAATATCAGGCGGTCTCATGGTATGCAAAAATTAGATTCTTTTTACTACTTTTTTACTCTAGAAAAGTATGTTGTTTAATCTTAGTTTATTTGAATGATTACCTCAAATTATTGATTTATTGGTTTATCTCTTTTGAAGGAAAATAAATTCAATATATATATATATTTGAATGATTACCTCAAATTATTGATTTGTTGGTTTATCTCTTTTGAAGGAAAATAAATTCAATATATATATATATTTTTTTGGAACAAAGAGTTGGAAATGTGTATGAAAATGGCCTATTACCTGCTCATGCTACCCACAGCATCACTTTTAAAACTTAGGAGGCCAATATAGCCATTTTCAGAATTAAGGAAAACTTCTGCTTGCATTGAATCTCTATAAATTAAGTTCAAAAGCAGACATCCAAGAGCTCGGACACGAGTGTTTCCACAGAAATCTGAACTGACACCAACAAAAAATGTAAATTTCTTTCATTTTTTTTCTTTGTCTTCAAATAAATCTGACCTGAACGTGCAAAGAAAGACATTTAGTTTGATTTTGTTAAACAGTAAGTAAATATCAGTTTTACCATCATTATCTGTGAGAATCAGAAAAACAATCCTTGGTTAATCGGACATAAAAAGCATCTGCTCACCATGTAGGATGGAAATATAAGGACCCTTTTGTGTCTCCCACAGGGCCACTGAGGGTCGCTGAGTAGGTTGGGGTCGTACTCGGCCTCTTCCACGCCTGAAACATGCAGAGAGACGAGCACTTCTAGTTAAAATGCGTCGCAGCAGGACGTTGCCTGTAGGCTCAGGCTAAAGTCTTACTTGGATCTTGTGCTACTTTGTTGTTCGGACGACCAGAGGTGAAGTTCTTCTGCCCGTTATCACGAAAACGAGACTGAGTGGTCTGAGCTGCGCAGTTGTCTAACATGCCGATGCTCTTCTGTCTCACCAAAGCGTTGGTAGGATACAGGAACTGTGCGTAGGACACCGTCTGAGGAGGAATGAGACAGTGGGTTAAGGCTGGGCGACGTGAGCTCATTTTCATATTTCCATCATTTTTTACTTATTCACGATATACGATATATATCTCGATATTAAGGGTGCACCGATCACCGATCTTTAATAAAATCTGACCTGCCGATACAAATTTTTCTTTAGAATTGACTTGACAGCTTACATCTTCAATGTACCAATTTTGCTTTGTTGAAAAAGAAACAATAGCCATGCTACAATGCAAACTTTTTAACTGCACAAGCTAGTTTTCTAAAAATATGAATGAAATGCTTTGGGCAATGCTGTCCAGATAACAAAAACATCAGTTCCTTTAGTCTAATTGTAATATTTAAACACAAAACTAGCTCAACAGGTTGCTTTCAGAACTATTTTGAGCCCCTTACTAAAAAGAAGTTCACAATATTTTGCATTTTTTGCGAGTTAGTTATGATGGGTGGATAAGATCGGCTTCACATGTACAGTACTGATCGGCTGATCATTGATTCACCAAAATAAAGGAAAATCAGGGCCAATAGATCGGCCAGTCAATTGATCGGTGCACCCCTACTTGATATAAAGATTTTTGGTTAAGTAAACTAATTTACAGCCAAATTTATGGCCTTGAGTGCTAAATGCACTTTTATTAAGGATCAGGAGAACTATGGAGAGAATTTTGTTTCTTTATTATTCAATCAAATAGAACAGATTTGAAACCAAAAATAAATTTTGAGAGCAAAAGAAAGGAATTGAGAATCAAATTTTTTTTTGTAGAGATAGA
>JAVQJG010240471.1:0-28098 GCA_036024015.1 Craterocephalus amniculus | reverse complement strand
AGTATTTTAATTACATTAAAGTAGCCTATGGACAAGAGGTTAAGTTTTTAAAATACTCCTTAAACTGTATAAAAATGGGCACATTTGATTCCCACATTTAGGCCAGTGATCGGATCGGTTATCGTTTTTTTTAAACTCTCTGATCGGTGATCGGTGATCGGCCCCTAAAATCCTGATCGTGTAAAGCCTAATAACCCGTTTCAAAGTATAGTGGCTCTTCCCATTTCTTGCAGGACATTGGGACCATATGGGTCAGAATAATGACTGGTGTCTGAAAGATGTCTTCTGTGGCCCAGCTCTCTCTCCCCAACAATAACTCTCAATCTTTTTTATTGTCCCTGAATTCAGCTGTCTTGCATTAGTGTGGGGATATTTTTGGAGACAAATGGCCATCTGAGATGTTGTCTAAAAAGAAACTAAAAAACATTTTCTATAAAAAAAAATAAACCAAAAGAAGAAATTGTGTTCCTGCTGCAAAAAATTTAATTCACTATGAGATAATGTGCAAAAATTTGCACTTTGTGGAGCTATCACTGGTGCAAACAACTTAAATGCAGCTCAAGCACACTCAGACTGTTCTGTAGCGTCAAATTTGGAGGCTCTGCTCTTCATCAGCAGTGTCCCTTGGCTGCAAACCATCAGATATAACAGTCTGTTGAAACTTCATGGACAACATCCATGAAATCCAGCAGACAGGGTACCCTGATGTCACCAAACTGGCCGCTCTCCAGGCTTCAGTCGAGCTGCGTCTAGGTATGACATAAACGATGGAAGCAGACACAACCTTGTCAGAGTGTAACAGCCATACGCGTTTGACTCAGCGCCAAACACGTGAACAGAGTTTTAGTTTGTGCACAGGATCAATGGCAGCTGAGGCCAAGGCACCACATATTACCCAGAATGCATTTTACTATTGATATATCAAAAAACTTCAACAGTTGCTGGTAAACACAAGCTAGAAGGCTGCCTTTCATCCTTATCCAGTCAGGATGAAACTGAGATAAGCCTCAATTTTTTTTACTTCTGGCAAGAAGAATAAAAGATATGACATGCGGCGACTTTTTCTACATTGCCAGCTTTCCGGGGGTGGACGGTCCAAAGAACAAGCTTTTAAATGAAATGGGCATTATCAGGTGTAAAGTGAGCACAGAAGGACTATGACAAAGTGGAGGTTAAAAACCAATCATCCAATGTCGATTTAAATTAATAATAAATCAGTGTGACCGGTGATAATTTACTACAACACTCTAATACAAGGCAGTACCATCCTGAAGCATTCTCATGTATTCTTTTTCTTTACAACATTTATCAATAATCTTTTCAACAATGACTTTTTTCCTTACATATGACAATTTCCAACCCAGTAAGGAGGCACACTCTCCTGTCTAGGCTCAGCATTTAGCCAAATGGTCAAATGGTCCTCCACATGGTGCTGGTAGATTTTCAATAAGTGCAAATCACTCCATAACTCCACATTCTGTGCTTACCTTCCCCACAAGGAGGGCTCACTCAATATGTAAATCTGAGTGTCCAAAATATACATGCTCATACTGCCATGCATTTCACTCCTAAATAGAATGAACAAATCCAAGCGACCCCACTCACGCGCAGCAAGGAAAAAAATAAGCCATGCTAGTCTAAGTTGCATGAGTTTCTTCCCACCCTTGTAGAATAAAAAGAGATAGATAAATGTGTTGTAATGTGTAATCTGGGGACTTTTTGTTGCAAAATCGCACGTCTTGAGTGACAAACATAACTTGGAGCTTGTGGGAGATCCAGCCGGGGCTGCTCGGTTCCTGCCAGCGCAGCGTCGATGTGTCAGGAAGAAGAAACACGGCTTGTCGCGATAAGGGGGACACTTTCCAAAAACAAACACCGTTATTTAAACTCAAGAGTGCTTTCAAACGTCCCCGGTGATTAACGATAATGAGCTTACAACTATTGGTCCGCACAAACATGTACGGTTACCGCTGAGTGCAAATCGCCTGTAAAAACTCCTCAGGAAGTTGAGGCGGATCATGGCTCCGCACTTCTGCAACTGTTAGGAAAATACACTCAGGTCTTCTAGCAGGAAACATTATCCAGCGTCTTTACAAGGGCTAAAACAAGGCAAACTGCTCACTGTTACAAGCGTAATTACGTCCCCTCAGCTGTCTGCTCCGAGCACCCTGACATGAGGATTAGAAAGTAAAGTGAGGACTTACGGAAGGAGAGGAAAATCACACAGCCTGCCACTTTGTGTCCGATGTGTTGGCTGTGCGTCAGCATCCTGGGAGAGTCCTGTTTGTTCGTGGGGGAGAAAACTCCCAGTGCATGGGCTTTCTGACAATGTTTTTAAAACCAACAACGGGGTTATTCCTTACCCTAGTTTGACGGAAAACGGGGAGTGGGTTTGTGCTGTGGCAGCAGGCATCCCCGCTTTCTGTACAAGGAGCAGGGACGCGCTCTGCTGGCGGGATGAATTCAGCTGACAGAGGGACTGGCCAGATGGAGGGAAATAAATAAATAAATAAAAACCAAGTCAAAGCTTTCTCCTGATGCCTTCGGATGCTCTTCTGAACACTGATCATGTAAATACCTTAAACAATTAATCTGATATAACAATGACAAAATGGGCGGTGAAGGGATATTCATGCAGCCAGGCCTACTTAACTTACAGTTTTCACAGACCCATTATTAAAATTTAAGAGGGTTTAATGGCTTCTGAAGTTTTGGCTCGCACTTGTAGCTCATTAGAGAAATTAGCATTGTACGGTGCAGGAATATGCTGTAGCATTCAACCACTCTGGCATTAAGCTTGGTTTGAGGGTTGCAGTGGCAAGCTCTTGATGGAAATGTCAAGCTGAAAGCTGTCTGAAGTTGTATTTGCATTTTGTAAGGTCAGTGAAACCTCATAAATCCCATCCTTAAAATCCAAGATGGCTGCTCCGACTAAAGGAGCTTTCAGTTCTGAAGACAGCTCATAATTTGGTGCAGGTTAATTTAGTCTGGACTGATTATTGTAGCGTTTGTAGACTCAATCACTCTTGCTGTTAGTTTTTGTGCTTATATTGCTGGTTTGTACGATTTGCTACAAAAATGCACTTTCCACATCTGACTAAGCTTATGTCTTTTGCAGTTAACTATTTAGCCTGCTTTTTTGTTTGTTTTTTGTCCTACAAATAAAGGAAAAGGCTGGTTGCATGGAGCTGGGATTCAAAACTGTTTTGGAGAAGACAACTGCAAAGACAAAAGCTGAAGGAGAGCGGAGCAATAGCAGGGTGTGCATCTGTGTCGTCCATTGAAGCAACAGGGCTGTGATGCCATGGTGGAGAAAGCAGTCCATGTTCCTCTGCACTATTAAACGCTTTGCTGTTCCTCTGCTCTGGAGGTGTGGCTTTGGGGGGAAATATTAATAAAGGAGTTTGGACTTTTGAATTGTAGCCTGCTTAGATACTTTTTCCAGGATCTACTATCCTACCTTTAAGTATTAGTGTTATAACATACTTACATGTATAATAGCTACACTGCAATTATGCAGTTTGCTTGCAGAATTGTGACATCTTTTTCCAACACACTGATTTCAACAGAAGCATTAAGATTCACCATAGGAGTTCAAATGTGTTTCCCTCAAGGTTTTATTGGTTTTGAAATAGATAACTTTCTGGGTTTTCTTGGCCCCATAATGAGGCTGGGAGCTTCAGGAAATAAGTCTTGTTAAAGTCTTGTGTGTAGTGTTAAAGCTATATATCTTGTTTTTTTCCTTTAAATGGCCGATATAAAAAAATTCTAACATGAATTTCATTTCTATGTAAATCTTTCTTCTCCCATGTTTGGCCACTTGTATGAGGCAGTATTTCCAATGTCATGTGAAAAGAAACATTTGCACGGATGCATTTTGACTCATCAGTTCAGTTTTGTGACTGAAAACGCTGCTAGAAACAAGCACAGTTGATTTTTTTTCTCCACTGATAGAAGATAAAAGAGCTAATTTGTGGACAGTGACAGTTACTTGACTTTACAATTAGGCACTGTCAATGTGTGTGGTTCATGTCTGTTGACAGCATATCAGTGTTTTTTGGATGGGGGTACATGTACCCCTTGGGGTACATGGAGACACTCCGGTAGTTATGTGAGAAAATGAAAAAAGTGGGGGATAAAGTACAATATTTTTTATATGCTTTCTAATTTAATATATCTGAGTTCAGTTTGTATTATGAGGTGAGTGAGTTCAGGTGGTCATGGTTGCACAGATGTGGAAATGTCCATGTTTGAACATTTAAAAAAACTTATAGTTCAGTCAGACAACTCACAAGTTGATGAATAAAAGCTCTAGTGAGCATTTGGCACTTTGGCTCTGATCCATTACCGATTGCATGTTATTTATCAGTTAAATGAGTGAACAATATTTTCTCTTTTAGCCAGAGCCCACAGGTTGTTGCAGGGGTGACAGAGGGACTCAAAATAATATCAGCCAATATGCTGTTATCAGGGCAGCAGCAGTGATATTGACAGCAAGGATGAAGGAAACAGCAAGGGAGGAAGTGTGCAGCTTAAATAGACCGCCCATATGGGATGGGTGTGTTTGATATGTAGCATGAGCGTTTAACACAGATCACATGGGATGCAACACGACAGCCTGAGGCGTCTGTCTGGACTAGAATTTGCTATAATAATAATGTGAAATACTGTATTCTCAGTTCCACATATCTGTGATTAAATGTCATGTGATTTTATAGATCCATTGTGATTTGTAATGCACATGTAAATGAGTCAGTGTATGTGTAAATATGTAATAAGATATGTAAATGCGCTGAAGAATATAATGAATCTGTTTATATATTAAACAGAGGAAATGTAATGAAATATTTAATATATATATTGTCAAATATATAATGTAAACTAATTAAAAATACCTCAAACTGATAAATTATTAATGAACTTTCAATTAAAAAAAGAAAATTAAAATTATGTCAGTGTGCAATTTATGTTCTCAAATGTAAATTATGTTAAAATAACAGATAAAATAGATTAAATATGTAAATAAATAAAATATCAAAATTATGTCAGTGTGTACCTGGGCCAAATAATGTTGGAACTGCATATAATAATAATTGATACCACCGGATTAGGAAATACTGGGCTTAAAATTTATTCTACAGGGATGAAAAGTTTTATAAAGTCTAATCAACTTTAATGTATTGTAATGGAATGGATTTTTATTTATTTTGAAAATTTCTGTGTATCTATTCTAAGATGACCTTTCTTTCTGCCCCCATTGTATGTGCTAATATTTACTGAGCATTTCTGAATAACTCAAAGTTCCTGCAGCTCTGGATTGTGAGTGTGTGTCTGTGTGAGAGTGTAATTAGGTTCTTGACCATGGCCAAGTGCTAATAGTTATTGTTATGAAAAAAACAGATGTGAAAAACCTCCGTATGAGTCATTATATTTGGTGACATTTGGAAAATTGCATGGAGGGATGGGCAGTGTTCAGCTTTGTGTGTCTGTGTGTGTGCAAATTGCACAGGTTAGCAAAGGATGATGAATTGCAGGTTTTCCAGATCTCCATGGATAGTTTCCTTGAATAGTTGGCCCAGCAAAAAATAAATACAAAGGTGACAATAGATTTGGTGGACTGTGCAAAAAGCAGTTAATGCACACACACTATACACCACATTTTACTCCTTCTATGCCACATCACTCCTTACACATCACTCACTCCTTTTGCTTTCCTCATACATGTCTGCATCATCACCATTGTGTAGTTTCAGTTTAGTATTCCAGCTAATATCATTGCAGTCATTTTTTTTTTTAAATTTCATCTTCAACAGCTAAAACATCCTGAAATATATAAACCTTTATGTCCATCCATCCATTTTCTGAACCGCTTAATCCAAGTGGGTCGCGGGTGTGCTGGAGCCTATCCCAGCTGTCAAGGGGCGAGAGGCGGGGAACACCCTGGACAGGCCGCCAGTCTGTCACAGGGCCTAAACCTTTATGTGATATTTCTAAATAAAAAGCCAGACACTTTTTTTAAATGTTCAATATTTTATTCATGTTACAATATATTGCAAGATCTACTTGAGAATATTCATTTACTGCACCAATATTCCACTGTTGTCTTTTATTTAAAGTACAAATTCTATCATATATTCATCAAGCTCTCAAAAGAAAGACAAAATTGATTGGTGCACTTTTAAAATCATTGCTGTGCAGCTTTTCTAATAATAATTATGGCATGTCAAAGAGATGATGTAAGATGTAGATGGAGCAGAACCCAAACAATAAGCTAAATGTTGTTTAAAAGTGCAGATGAACTGCAGAGTTCAGCAGCATTTCATTTGTCTTTATGACAGACTCCTTTCAAATACAATCAGTCAAGGGATCCACAGAAATATTCAAGTGTTTTCTAAATACTTTTTACACTAAGTTGTTTTTTCCGCGTGTTTGGGGAGAAGATGCAACCCAAGTCAGTGTGGATAAAAATATTTCCCACAGTAAGAATCTCCTTATAATATAACACATCAAAAATATCTCTGGTCAGCTCTGTGTTCTTGCCATGTGTTTCATGGCAGTCACTTTTAAAGGATAATAGTCTATTAATCATTTGGCATGTATGAATTAAACAAAAAACAATAAATGCTCATCTAAAACATGATTGATGAACTAGGAATTGTTTGTTTTTTACATACTACACACAGAAAATGCTAGGGCCTGTAACTGGATGAGTGATAAATGTGTCGACAGCATGTTACATCCTCCTGATGATCTAATCTGAAAGTATACAGTAGCTCGTTGTCTCCCCAGAATTAGTGTATGACATACATGGCTAAGGAGTACAGTAGATAATTCTTGTGTCACATCAGCTCCTCAGAAACCTGATATTCTATTTGTGGTGCAGAACTTTTAGCATTCCATCTCATCCCAGACATTTTTCTTGCTATTATTTCTCTCTATTTTCTCTTTCTTTGATCTGACTCTATTACACTGGATGTCACAATGACCCAGTTTCTCAATTTTGATCAATACAGCCTCATCTTATTCAGTTGACTCTGCTTCTCCTGTGTGGCCCATGAAAGGATCAATACCAGCTCGAGAGTTCAGGTGGTACACTGGCATTTAGTGGCACTGCAGACTCAAAGCCTGGTTTGATCACGTTTGGTTGCCTGACAGTTTCATCACAGGGTCTGAAATGTAGAAGAAGATACTCTAAATTTAAACCAGTCTTTTTTAAGTAGAGACTGGTGTGGAACTGGCAGTGCTTATATGCAGAAGTCTGCTGTTTAAATGGTTGTAATCCAGTTGCACCCAATTTTATATTCCTTTGGCTGAAATACACTAATTCTTCTTATTGTTAGTGTCACAGATGGATGTCAAAGGAAGTTCAGTTCAGTTTAATATTGGCAGCAAGAAGAGAGAGAAAGCGAAGCAGCTCAGATAATTATTTTTGAAATGATGCAGCTCACCTTTAGTTCCCCTCCATCAGGCTCAGTCTTGTCAGGATTGATGGCTTCAGAAAGATGTAATTTTTCACACAAAGTGTCATCATCTGGCACACTGAGAGGATCGACCAGAACCGCATAGGGGACATTAGGATGCATCCAGGATGAGGAGATGTGGATGCTCCAGATGTCAGACTGCCCAAAGGTCCCTGTGGATAATATACACCTGCTTTTTAACATTTTTACCAGAGTCTGTTGTCCAAGTTCTGAACAGAGGAAACTGTGGCTATTTTAAATGTATGACCATTGAATTCAGCTGAAAGAATTTCTGAACAGTTTTATATTCAGCACAACTCATACATTCCTGGAAAACATTTCATCTTAATTTCCATAATTTATAAATGCTTTGTATTTAGTTTTTTCCATGTTCTGTAAGATGGTAAAACTAAGAATCCATCCATCCATCCATCCCTCCATCCAATTCACATACCCACTGAGACATGCACAATGGTGTCCCAGCTTGTATGCTATTGATATATTTTGTCATTAGATCATGTTGGACCTAAGGGAGCATCCAGACAACTTCAACCTAAACCTACATTTCTTGAATCACCTTTTTGGCTAATGGTCATTATTATTATCTAGAATAAAGGGATTAAGTGACACCGACCGATGAATTCTCCCTGAGCACTCCACAGGCGCACGGTGTGGTCGGTGGATGAGGTAAGCACCACTTGATCACTGTCAACAATCTGCAGGCTGAGGCAGAATAAAGAGACATGCAATGAAACATAAGAAGGCATTTTCTGGCAGAACACTCTTCATCATCCACTCTGTCTGTACGTCTGATGCTAGATGCACCTCGGGCAACTGCTCACCTTGTCTTCCCACACACAGTCACACTACACTGTCTGCAGCAGCAGACTGAACTTATTCTACTGCTGCTGACACCTCAGGGACGTGGAATCTTAGGAATGCAATTAACTTAAAGTTAAGGACAGAAAAGGTCTGCTTGCTGTTCGACCACAGACATCTGACAGTTGCTTGCTTCACAGGTGATTCGAGGTTGATAAAAAGGCACATGCGTATTTTACTCACCCGGTAATTGTGCTGGTGTGAGCACGCCAGAAGGTTTCGGCTGAATGAAGGTAAAGGTAAAAAAAGAAAAAAAAAAAGAAAGTCTGAAAACATTCCCAGAATCAATATGTCTTTATGTCTTCATGGCAAGTTCAATCAAAGTCAAACAGTGTGAAAAATGTAAGCTGACCTGTGGGGGATTTTTTCTCGGGGTCAAACCTCTCAATGTTGTAAACATAGATGTAACCAATTCTATCAGCAGAGTACAGCAGCGTGTCATTGGCTGCTTTGGCCAGTTTTATTATCTTTTGCTGGAATTTAGACTGAATTAAAGAAATAACAACAAAAAAAACATTATATTCATTTTTGGTCCCACTTCTGTTTCAGCTCAATGAACAGGGACAAAAATTAAACAGAAATATAAAAGTAATCTCTCCCCTGTGGGGATGAAATATTAACTTCACTGCAGAGACATATTAGTATTCTCTAAACAATCTGGCACATACAATATTGAATATGTACAATACATATACAATTACAAAAAAGAGCAAACAAAAGAAATTCACAAATAAATTCTAACATAAACCCCTGCTGGTAGGTAACTAGATACAGTTTATAAATAGCTAAGCTGGTACTGGTTTAATCTTAGACTGTTTCTGTTGTTTATATGCTCTAAAAATACTATTTCTGCTGCCTCTGGAAATTATCTATAATTTCAGCCTGGAGGATAGATGGTCAAATGAATCTTTGGTTACGAGAGATAGACCAATATGAATGTTTCCATGTTCACTCATCTCTCATAACGAAAGGTTTATGATTTGCATTGCATGCCTTTAAGGAAGCTGTGTACTTGTTCTTAAAAAGAACTTCAACTGAGTAAAGAAGCAGTATATTATCAATTATCTTGATCTTTATCTTTTAGCAATTTTGGAGACAAGAAAGCAAAAAAGCACTATTCCTGGATAGCCAAGAGGAAAACATGACATCTAAAACACAAAGAAATAAATATAAAATATCTTACTGCTTTGAAGTTGCTCACAAGTTTTCCTCCACCGAGCACATTCCAGAGATTCACAAAACCTATAAAATATGGAATAAATAAATAATTGTGCTATAAAATAGACACTAGAAGGTTGTAAAAAGCAAGTGTGTGCTGAAACTACTGATGTTCCTTAAACTGACCTCTAACACCAGATGACAGGAGAAATGTCGCTGAGGAAAACTGCTGAAGTTTTGGATTGTTCAGAAAAATTATGCTAGGAACACTTGTATCCAGTCCTGTATTATAGGAAAAACAGGATAAATCAAGTGCTTTTATGTTATCACATAATCACAGAGGAGTTGGCTAAATATATTATTCATTCATTTTGAGGCTCCAAAAAGGACCTTCAGCATTCTGTTCCTCAGCTTCAAGAGAGTTGACAAGCCGACAGTGTATAGATCCAGAAATTATGTTCCACACTATAATCTCTCCATCAGAGCTGCTGGTTGCCACGAGAGATGGAGGATACTGAGCCACACAAAGGATGTCCCCGTTACGGCCATTTATCTGAGGACAGAAAAGCTTACACTCAGTTTCTCCGTCGTGTGAATGAGTTATGTGTCTGTATGTTAGCATAACTTCGACCATGGACACGTGTTAAAACTATAAGTAATTACTCTCACTGCAGGAAGGGAGAGAAACAGGGAATGAAATGATTAAATTAATAGGATTCTTTTTAAATGTTTGTGCAACAAATAAGTAATAGTATGCCGGTGAGCTGAGCTTAGCCAAAAACAAAAAGAATGGATGGTGGGAAAAAACCCACTGACCCATGTTATTTCTCATTTGCACACTTGTGAGCTCAGCAGATTAGCACAAAGACCAGCTCTTTATTCAGACTTATTATTTATAAATGATCAAAGAGTGAATCGCTGAATGTCTGAAAGGTCATTGTCAGGCACCCTGAAGAAAATTGGAAAAGAAATCTCTGAAGTGTCGCTGTACTGCTGCGAGGAATCCTGAATGAAGAATATTCATACAGCCCCATTTGGACGCTGGAGTTTTTCTCTTTTTAAAATGAGTCTGTCCAAATGTGTCACACGTGGATTAACAGCTCATTTGATGTCAAACCCCAGAGCAAGCAGACAAGCCAAACATAACTCCTGCTGCTGTACTTCACACTGATAAAAAGTGATTCATCTTCTTCTTTATGAGCTCATTCCTCACTGAACTCAACAAGAAGATTTGCTTGGAGTGATGCAGCTAACATGAAACTGTATACATGTGCCAAATTCAGGAAGGCAGATGGCAGTTGGAACTGTTACATTATTTTGCATGCCAAAGTGAAATATTTAGTTCAACTGGGTCAGGTTTTAAAAATTTTATGAGATGCAACACAACACTGACCATCTGGAGGAACAGAAAAACCCACAGTGAAGAGGAGACTCTGGGGAAGCTGGCTACGGGGAAGGGGAGCACTACATATAAAACAAACCATTGATCTTCCTCCTGCGGGCTACTAATGAAAAACAATTTCAACACAGCCCTCTGCAGATAATCAAAGGGGTCACTTTTCTTCTTGGCCACTGTAATGCAATCTTTCTGTGCTGATAATGGTTGTCTTTGGGGGTGAATGAAACCACCAGCTGTGATGAAAGAGATTTAAAGGCTCTGAAAGTCACCTCATCCAGTGGATCATACAGCATTAGTGAGAATCATTTTTCCCTCCTTTAGCTCACCAAGAGCATTGTGCCCTGCCGTTAAAGATAACTGGACCACATTAAACAGCCCAAACCAGATAGAGCTACTGTCACCACGTGTTATCATTTTGGGGTACTATTTATAGAACTTTGATGAATTAATCCACCATCAAAGAAACTGCTGTATGAAGGAATATCAACAGAGTTTGATGTTTCACTGTATCAGTAACAGTAATTAAACTTTTCAAAGCAGTAAAATCTAGTATTTTGTGTCTTAGTGCCGTTTGGTTGAGCTGCTTCAAAAATGTTATTTAAACAACAACTACATCGCGGATTTAAACCAAATTTAACAGCTCAGGTTAAGTCATCAGCGGTCGTGATGTTGAGTTTTCTCAGAAAAATCAAGATCAAAATCACATCATCATGTTGTCGCTGCATGTGCCAACACTGGTACTCATCTTCAAGCATATAAAGCAACACTGCTAAGACAGAAGTTGCAGTGTGTGCAGAACACAAGAACAAATGGTCAAAGCCTAATAACAAAAAGAAAAAAAGGCAAAAAAAGAAAAAATAGATTTTACAAAATACAACGAAATAGAAAAACTATAAATAAATAAATTACTCCATCTGTTCCGTTTTCTAAAATGCTATTTTGCTGTTTTGTTTACATCACAGGATCATTGTACATTTACTCAGATTAAATGAGCATTTTTTTCACTATAACAGTTTTAGAGACTGAACAAAATGTTAACACACTCTTAGAAAACCTCCAAGGAATATCAGGAGAGTTGGGAGCTCTTTGATGCTACAAAACTCTGCTATTTAAGATTTTATACTCCTTAGTATGAATGTGCTCCTTCCTGAATATATAAATTTGTGTGTTGCTTGCTTAAGTACTGTTAAGTTTCATCATAGAACATATTCCAGCAAACTTAAGATACTTTGGCTGTTCACATACCTTAAATACCTTAAGAACATAATAAAAACCACTTACACATTTATCAGTATAAGCTCATGAAATTAAATATGGTCAAAGTAGACTGAATTTCCCAAGGGAAAAATCTAAATATCATGAGTGAGTCTGTTTAATTTTTCAAGATAATAATGCCTTTGTGGTGGTATAGAAGAAAGTTTGTGGAAGGAATCTGCTGCTGCACTGGTGGAGATAAATTTTTCTTTTCCAGGTTTTGTTGCACAGCAGGGCAGAGATCAGGGAGGCTTTGTAGCCCATTTCTCTCTGAACTTTCCAGCCAGTCAGCAAAACCAAATCTCTAGATATTCTAAAGATACTATGTTATCTGTACGTCTGTTAAATGAACACAGAGGGAACAGGAAAGCTTTTTGTTCACAGTCCTTTAAGTGAAACAGTGGCTGGAGCACTAGGAGACATATTCCTTCACCTTTTCTGCTCAGTATGATAATGAAAAATGACTGAGTAAATTAGTACTGTATACATAATTTTGATCAGACGGACGGACAAGTAGACGAAATATGAAATACCACTAAAACTTGACTTTAACAGATCTGGAAAAACAATTATGACTGTTCATGTTTGTTCATTTGCAACATTAAACCAGAAGATTCTATATATACAGTATCTATCCCTCTGTCTTCTTTTTATTGTTTATCTGAGTCTGAGTTGCAGAGACAAAGGGCAAAGCAGAGCTGCCCAAGGCTGAGACGTAATCTCTCCAGCATGTCCCAGATCTGCCCCAGGGGCCTGTTCTACGAAGCAGGATTACAGTACAGAACACAGTACAGTGTCTTGTAGACGTAACTTCAGGTTCATCCCCAGGTCTCTGGATTTGTGTTACAGAACTGGTTCATTTCTTATTGGAGTATATCACCATGACAACCTATGATGGAAACATAACTTGCTTCTCAGCTGGTTATGTTCAAGATAAAACAATAAAAACATGTATGCACCTCCTCTTTACCAACATTTTCAACAATAAAATTTTAAAAATGGTTTGTAGCCTCTTGCAGCATCAGAGCCCTTTACTGTTTTCTCTGAGAAGTTGTCTGAGAAATATGCCAACACAGACAAATGCTGATTTATTTAGTAGAGCCTGTCTCTTAATCTGTTAGACCAAGTCTTGTCAAAAGATTCTGACTCAGTCCATTTCACATACAGACAAAACAGGCTTGAGAGAAATGATTAAGTCAAACCAGGAAGTAATCCTTCTGATTACATGCTCAGAGTTGAATAAAGAAAATCACGAGATTTGTTATAAATCATGCTCACGTGGAAATTTTCTATGCCTCATTTTATGTGACCAGACAATAATGGAGGCTTATGATTAATCAAATGCCTATGTGAAATAAAAGATTGAGAAAAAGGTTCACAGACCACAGCACACATTGTTTTTGTGGTCATAAATCAATATGCAGACGGAGCAAATATGACAGTAATGATTAATGATAGATTTATGGTGTTGTTACTTATAAGTTCACCATCTTTTTATTAAACATGAGATCATGTCATTATAAAAAAAGACAAAGACATAACTCAATACAGAACTTCTTTGAGATGGTTAAGATATGTTCAGTGTTGTTCTGCTGTATTACTGGACCCAGTAGTCTGCAGTATCTGGCAGCATAAAGTACATCCTGAAAATAAATGCTGCCAGTGGTTCTGAGAAAAATCCAGCTGGTCTTATTCGTCCTGAAATCTTCTTTCATGTCAGAAAGTCTTTCTCTGTGTTCATGCTATTTCATCCATCACATCAACAAATAATGGACTTGTCACTGTGAAGGCAAAGACGTGTGTACGGGGAATTTATGTGTTGATCTTATCACTTATCTTTCTGAAAACAACCTTGCATGTTGATGAGATCATATTAATCATCTCCACAACCACAGCGATAAACACTAAGCCTATTGCATGTATTTAACATCGCTGTGAGCTGCAGCTTTTATAACTACTTTTGCTGTCACTAATGGCTCTGTGATCATCGTGATAATGGTGATGATACAATGAAATTTAGAAATTCAGGGGCCTAGTTATGGTATTCTAAAGTTAGTTCACTAATTAAAACTAAAGGATAAAAACGCACATGTCAGTTTTGTGTATTATATAGAAAGACATTTCTGACTGGATCTGATTCTGACAAAAGACTCCAGGATTAACTTTAACTGGCGCAGTCCCATCCCTGAGCCCTGTTCCTAACATTAGATTTATTTACTTTGATAGATTTTTTTATTTTGTTTATTTTAGTGTCATGCACAAATGTGCCCATCCTGCATGGGCTTACAAGACATAAGAGTGAGAACAATTTAGAGTGATTAGTGAATAGCTTTTTAGGCGTTTTTGGCATTTTGGTGCAATAGTAAAACTGGTCTGGAATTGGCTGCACAGAAAATATTTCATGGTAAATTATATGAGACTGCTTTAATAAAACCAAAAAATGGATATGTTCAGCCTGGATGCTCAGAAAATCCCAGCCTAATCCCTTATCTAGGTTCCAGAAACAGCCCTCTGAACTGTTTGTTTTCATTCATAATATAGATACTGTGTTCAGAGTCAGATCCAGATACATTTCTGAAATTATTCTTGGTCTTAAAGGGAAAATGTATGGGGGGGTCTGTCTTGAGCCTGAGTTTATTTGGATGTTCTCACAACTGTGAAAGCAATATGAATGCACAGTGTGCATACTTTAGTAGCTTTCATTCTAGTTTATATTTACACCCATCTTATGTCATTTAAACAACTTTATGGACTGTGTGTTTGAATTAAATAAAATAGTTAAGGTGCAATTCTAAAGATGTGAAAAAATAACTATGAACTGAGGTATATTGCGTGGGGAAATAACATCAGACTTTAAAGGCAATACTGGATTCTTCTCCTGTGGACCCACTGCAGGAGCTTCTGTGGTAGCTGATGTATTGTGAATGTGTGGAAAAGGCCTTGGTGGAGCAAAACCTGTTTTCACGACAAACAAAGTCTTTTATGGCCTAAATGAAAATACTGCCTTTCCTGACATTATTTATCAAAACCAATCAGGCTACAGCTGTCCTTTTATAAATGGAAGAAAACTGTTCATATTTGTTGCAGAGGAAGTTCTTGCTTTGACCTACCTGAGCATTAATTTCAAAGTTATTGTCAAAACAGTTTACTGCTCATAATCACCAGATCATCCTGCCACGAAGGTTGTGGTGTTTGAACATGATGCAGGTCCTGAACACTGTCCTGGTAAAACACAAATATTCAGTCAGAAAACAGTTCACATTTCAAATCTCTGTAAGATTTTGAATTACTGGGACATGAGGATAAAACCTTATCATGAACAGAAGTGTCACTCACTAGGGAGTAAAATGTGTACACCTATACTTCATATGTCGGCTTTTTTTTACTAAAGTGTGTGCAAGCTTTGTTTGAGTTCTCCTTGTAAAAACAATGTAAAATGCTAATTAGATGTAACATGATGACAGAATGGAGGAACTAAAGAAATATTTGGAATGGGATTTCAGAAATACAACAGACCGTTTCTTTTTGTACTCACAGAGTAAATGTCAATCTTTTGGTCTCTTCCAACAGACATCACATAGCTTGAAATATAAATTACAGAAGCTCAGCATGGATTCACATACATAATGAACACTTTCAAAATATCTCATCACCACTCACAAATTCTTGTGAACTCTGAGAAAGATGCAGTCGAAGACTTCATGGCATTTATGATCTTCAAGAAAAATTTAAAAGATTTGTTTTTTGAATTATTCTCACTAGCTGGAATATTTCACACTTTTTCCCTCTATGAAAACGTACCCCTTTTTAAAGTCTTCAGACATTGACCACTGTTGAAGTTCCATATCTTCAAGCATCCATCTTTTCCACCCGTGATGAGTCTACAAAACACAAGAATAAATGATTGCGTATTGGCTGAATCGATCTCTTTTTGTAAAGTCAAACCACTTCATTAATCATACCTCCTCCCTTTAGAGTCAAATGTCATGCATGTGATGGAGTTCAGATCCTGTGTGCCACCAAACTCCAAAACCTGTCGTCCACTGTCAAGGTCCCAAACTTTGACAACCTAAAACAAGTATCAAATGACAGGAATGCTCCTGTTTGAAAACAAACCGTGCATTTTTTTTAAGTGCAGAGTTAGTCGGCATGCAGAGCACTCATTTACTCACAGCTCCCTCACTGCAGCTCACTACTTGACGAAACTCCTCGCTGTACCCGCAGCACATTACAGGCTCATTATGTGAAACAGTGAAGCAACTGCGAAGCTTTGGCCTGACCAAAGAAAAATAACATAATATCATGAATGATAGTGAGATCAAGGAGCTGTAATCATTCCCTGGCAGCAAATTCTACATCTATCTATTTTTAGAGTGAAAGTGAGGTGTAAAATCCCCTGACAGGAAACCTTCAAGATGATCAGTCGCATTTTTTTATTTATTTATTTGACAATTTCAAGACCCATCAACCTTAAATTAGTTCACTTGAGGAATATTTTTTTTCAGAGTACATTGGGAAATCTATGAATAGACTAAAATAGAACATGGAGATGAGACAACCAACCTCAACTTCAACGGGAGCACAGCCATGCAGTCTGCTGCAATGTAGAGAGATTTCATAGCTGGGGAATAGGAGCATGCGGCTATATCCCCGTGAATCTTGCTGGCTTTGGGGTCTGCTGTGAACAGACAACACTGATTCTGAATGTGCCAAATCTGAAAAAAGAACAGGAGAAAAAACAGGGAGAGGTTATTTTTAATGTTTATTTATGGGGAAGTAGCGATGATAGACACATAGTAACAGTAAAGGTGAACATTGTTGCTATTTTTTGTGTGTTTATACAGAGTAATAATAAAAAATATGAAAAATGACTAATCTTTGTATTATAACAATATATTTATGTATTGTCATTATTATAATGCCTATTTTCTAATATATAAAAATGAATGATTCACTTTAACTGTGGAATCTGTGGAGACAGAGAATATCCAACCGTCCTCTGAGGAGACACAGAGGGAGAAGATGGGAGCAGAGTGGCCTCTCAAAATACCAGTAGGTTTCCTAAAGAGAGAAACTGAATTAGGAAGAGAAATGATAGCAAAGTGGTCTAATTATACTTGTTTCTGCAAGATTCTGGTTTCTCACCCAGAAAAATGCGGGTTCCACATCCGAATGAGTCTGTCCATGCCCCCGGTCACTAGCAAACTGTGTACTGCACAAAGGTCAAAAGTCTTCACACCTTTGTAGATGGTGAAGACAGTCTGATCACATGATGCCCGAACGTGTGGAATCCAGCTCAGTTGGATCTTTTTAGTTTTACCCTTGTAGCAAACCTCTTTGATCTCATTTAACTGTTGAGTAGAATCTGTTAGTGGCAGCACACGGCCTCAAGAGGAAAAAACACAACAAAATGCATTACATTACAAGGCCTTGTTTACCAGCATCGATCAAAACAAGCTTTTGGAGCGAGGGTAAGTCATTATAGAAATAAATGACCTAGCTCTAAGTGAACATGCTCCCATACAGGGCTATCACACATTTGTGATAGATGACTCATTGTGAGTCATTTCTCACAGTTCTCCAAGCAGACTGCTTAATGTTTAATGCTAAGTTTAATTACTGCACAGCGTTAAGTGACAGGATTCAGTGCTGTCTCTTACCAGAATTTTCTGAATATATCTTTATTTGTTTGTCTCATTGCAGAGCCTCAGAGTGGGTTTACAACTGACTGTTAAGTCTCTATTTTTAGCCAGAGTGACAACGATGGAAAATTTTGTTTGTTTGCTATAGTAGTGAAATAATGCAAGCCAAAAAAGCCAAAGACAAAGCTAAAGAGAGATTACCTATGATGAGAGAAGAAGATTCGTCACTTGATGAAGAGACAACAGCTTGAAAAGCTGGAAAATATTTTGCCTAAATTTGGAGAAAATCATAGTACAAAATGATCACTTTATACAACAGTAAAATGTGAGCAAGACAGGTTAATTCTGTGTTTGCTGGAATTGTCCTTTAGCATGAGGGATAATTTACTCTGTATGGTTTCGTGTTTGTTTCAGACTCATCTTGAACAAAAATGTTGACTTCTACAATGACAGTCATGTAGTCTACAGCGTAGAGGACATAGTTGTGATCCTTAAAGCCTTCTATGACTTCCATGCAGTTAATCTGTACCATCTTCGCTGGAAATAATAAAGATTGCACACAGCTGCTGTTGCATGTCAGTATAAAAATCATGAACTGAGGTCATGTATATTGATAGATCTGCAGACAAGTAGTAGCATTTAAAGGGCCCATAATCACAGGAGTCTCCATCCATCCATTTATTTTCTACCACTTATCTGATGGCAGCTTTAGCAGCTTAACTTCTTCAAGCTCATTGGAGGGAATCCTGAGGCTTTTCTCAGGCCAGCCAAACTGAAGTGTGTCTAAAGTGGATGCTTTCTGTAGCATTGTTTCTAGGATATGAGCTATACCGAAAGATGACTTTCTGTCAATGACATACAAAAAGTTTTCAGACTCTGCTTCTGATTCTTACAGTTTGCCCAGGACCTCAATGGCCCCCACAGACCATGAAAAATAAAGTCCACTGATCTGACCAAACAAATGCTAAACTATTTTTTCACCTTTATCATATTAAAAGATGCATACGATGAAATAAGAATAGTATAGTTGATTCTGTGACAGGAACAAGATACTTCAGAATAAAGGGGTTGCAGAACAACTCAGAGACATGAGTAATAAGATTTAGTGTTCAGCATCTCACCCTAACAGCACACTGACATGAAGAATATATCAGAGATGGACAATAGTTTCATCTTAAAATTCTGTGGACGTCCTGGAGCCATTCAGTCAGGGCCTGTTTACCTTTGTTTTCCCCTCACAGCTTGTCCTTTCTGTGAGTCTGACTCCATCTCAGAAGCAGCAAACTGATTTGCATTGATTTGGCCAAAGTTCTGCAAAGGATGCCACTCCTGGCACAAACCTTTTTCCAGGTTTGAGACCAGTACAAGAAGCTTGTTGCACATCAGTCCTAAATCATCTCACAAAAATAGCTGACACTGGGAGAACTATTACCCCTCTTCAAAGACATGTTTTGCTTTTCTAATGCTGAGGATATGAAGCAAAACACAACATGAAAAAATGTTGGAAATCTATTTTAAGATGAGTTTGAAACTGAACAGAATGAGTTCAAGTAGATCCGTTTTCTGTTGGCACCATACTGTATTTGTTTTTAAAGTACTGTAAGTCAGCATAAACATGGAAGCATCAAGTGTTACCTGTGTCACCCAGTCGTGGTGAACCTTCCATCTGACAAATGTCACATTTGGAGAAAGCGCTGCATTGCCAATTGTTACGGTGGGGATGTTTTCAATCTTTGGTAATTTATTCCATGATCTGTAAACAGAGGGGTGGAAGTGTGCAGTCAGCTCTGAAATTGATCCCATTTTATGAGGAACAGCCTGACTACAAATTACAGCTTTGATTGGGAACTGAAGGGAAACAAAGGTGTAATTTTCAATTACATATTTGCGTAGATATGCTGATATAACTCTTAGCTCAGCTATTTCTTTATTGGAGCTCACACTTGATTGCTGTATAACACAGACCTGATGGCTTCTAAAAATGATATGGTGTGAGTCAAATTAGTAGAATTTTAATGATGCATATCAACACTTAAAAAGTAGACTGATGTTTTCCACAAAGTGAAACCAAATGGCTTTTGGAGAAGTGTAAAGATCAGATACATTCATGATTATTTACTGTGTTTCTTGGTAAAACATGATTTAGAGTTTCTGAACTGGATACCACATATTAAAGCCCTAAATGTGCTATGTAGGAAAAAAGGTTATTAAGTAAAAAGCAGCCCTGAAGAAGTACATACTGTATGCAAAATGATAATCATCTAAATAAAATTACAACCTTAGCACAAAAGCTAAGGAAAATTGTGTTTATCCAGTTATATATCCAATCTAATATTACCAGTTGATGTTTTGATCCATCAATGGAAAACCAGATTTATTACCTTTACAGATGGGGTATAACCTGTAAGAATCATGATTCTGTGGACTGAGTGGACATCGCTAAGTGTGTGGGTAATGCCCCAAATGTGGCAAAATCTCCTGCATTATTCTCCTTTTAGTATACTCTTGTCCTGATTGGGTGATTGGACTACTAAGAGTGATAACAATAACATTTATAGCCCATTTTTATCCTGTATTCATTCTACCCTGTTGAGGATCACACTCGTGTGGAAGATTCATACACAGCCACACTACAACAGCTTGGCATCTCCTCCTCATGCAGGCCACCAGCTGATCACATTTTGCTGTTGGATGGCATCCATTCCTCATCCAGGAGCTGTTGAAGGTCAACCAGGTCAACAATTTTTTACTGAAATCTGGCAAGAAATCCCATCCTCCTCACTTAAATCCTGGAGGTATCTGTACTCAGTCTGACTCTGCAGGGGAAATTGTGCTGGAGCATGGAGTTAACTTCTAGAGGCACTGGCTCCTGCGTCTTATGCCAAAATTTCCATTAATTAGGTGGTTGATCCAATGGCAATCATACATCTGTGACAGACACACCTGGCTGCACTAAAATCTCAAAACAAAAGTCAATGCCAACTGGGGAGTTTGCTTCATTTTGGGGGGCACAACCTATACGTTTAGTGTTGGTCATTAAAAAAACACATTATTCTAATAAGTTATACTTCACAAGTTATATTCAATACAATATTAGTAGATAATATCAATTAAAGAAAATGATTGACCAAATGTAAATTTCTTCACCTTCGTGTTCATTTCATAGGCGAGGTAAGTTTATTTGTATAGCACATTTCCTGTTCAAGAGCCATAAAACATTAAAAACATTATAGATGGTGCAAGTATAAAAGGCATTAACATATGGAGTAGATCATATATAGGTCAAACTATACCATGCCGATTTCATGCATTGGTGCATGCAATCTGAGCAGAAACAGAAACATACTCCAGTTCCCCGTAAAAAGACAGTAGTAATTAATTTATGATGTATTCATGTAGTCTTATCACATCCTATAAATGTTATCTAATTAATAAAGAATAAGAGTTTATGGAGGCTACTTGAACGATATCAGACTGAGTGCAGTAGGTTTGTAGAATAAACTACATTACCTGAGGGTTTCTCGACCAGATGATATCAAAATTATGGAAACACATCCCTGAAACACAAACACAAGAATTATCCTTTGAGAATTAGATTTTTCATATTTTATTTATGCTTATCCAATCTGTTTTACCAATTAACCTACTTCATCATCTCCATATAGAAGACAACATTTATCAGAACCAGTGTAGCTACAGTTCAAGAAAGAATAAATATTAATTAGTGGATAAACATTGATGTGGGAGCTTCTTTAAGATGGCAGAGCTCTGTCGCTTACCTGTAGTCCAAAGTTAAAGGTATAGTGCTCAGAGAACTTATCTGACAATAAGGCTCCAGAGAGAAAAGTTGATAAATTTGGATTTCTCTGTCACTGAAAGGTTAAAAAAGAAGAGCATCAAGCAAACACAACAGACTGGAACCTTTTAATATGAAGGATCAGTGTTCTCAGTAGATAATGGTGTGTCTTTACTTTTCACCATTTATCATTACCCTGTTCCAATCATCAGCTTGCTATACTCCATCATCACTGTGAAATCACTCGCCCACTTGGACTTTCTGTTAGCAGGTCCTTCACCCTGTAAGTCCAGACAAATTCCAGTGTCAATAATTCAAAATTTACCAAATATAGTGTGAGTTTAGACAAAAGATAAAGCACATCACTAAGTGAGAATATGGACAATAAAAGGCAATGTTAATCACACATTAAGATAATTTTCTTTTCAGGTAACTAGCCCAAAAGCAGTGATACTGTATGTTTCCTGACATTTTGCGATGCTTTTTGTTGTATTATATCTCATTCTGATGCATGGTGGCTACGGGACTGAGAACAATCACACAATACATTTACAGATATTAAAACATACAAACACATGTTTGGTCTTCTGCGGTTTAAGGTCAGGACTCCAGTGACAAACAAACCCGTCCTCTCGCACTGTCACCACAGCGCCATCATAAGTGAAGTGAATGTTGATATTGGGAACGCCATGGCCATAAACATTCGTGACGGCTGGCAGGGTGAAAGCCACCTGCTCGTTGCGACGCACAGTTTTCTCCCTCTCTTTGTACTCCTGCAGTGTGTATGTGCAGAACTCCCCCTGCATCGTATAACACAGGTGTTATGGATGATTATTTTACTGTTTTCTATACTTGCTCTTCTTCACTCTAGTTGTAGTAAGAGATATGGAAAATAATTTTTGACATTCCAAACAAATACAGTATCAATGCCCCAAAAAGTTGGAAAGCTGTATAAAATGTAAATACGCATATAAACCCAAATTGTATTCATATAGAATATGAAAATGAAGTGAGGAGACCAGGTGCTGGGGCTTCGGAACAGAAATGTTGCCCTTTTCTGGTCCAATGACCGATTCCATCTGTTTAACAGTCCTGGGCCTCTGTGGCTGGGTTTGCCATTTCATGTTCCGCACTGTTTTTTCACTGGATAAAGGTCTGGAAAACTCTTTGTACTTTTCAGCATTGATGGAGCCTTCATAGATGTAAAAGATGTCCATGCCATAGTTACAACTCATGCAACCATCAGAGAGGCAGACTTCAAACTGTCTGCTGATAAGCTCGACAGTCCCTTTCCCCTTGGTTTCCCCCTGGTTTCCAAAAGAAATTTCTAATTTGGATTCATCTGACCACAGAGCAGTTTTCCCCCTTGCCTCATTTTAAATGGTCTCTGGCCATTTTTAATGCAGTGATGCCTGAGAGCCTGAAGATCCAAAGCATCCATTTTAACCTTCGGCCTTCTGTGAACACATAGATTTATCTCGATTCTCTGAATCTTGGGATGACATTATTCAACACATTGTTCACAATTTTCAATAGTTTGTTGAATTGAAAATTGCGGAACCTGTGCCTCTCTGAAATGCTACTTTTATACTGGCCTGTTGCCAGTTATTCATGACAGTTAACTGTTGTTTTTGATCTGTACCAAGTACTTTTTCAAACTTCTTTTTTTGCTGTTCAAACATTGAGATGTGTTGCTGCCATTAAAGTCAAGTAAAGTTAATATTTTCCATGTAATGTAACATGTCTCATCAATGTCTGATAGGCTGTTATTGTCTCTTTGGGAATGAAATATGGGTATATGGGATTTTCTTTTCATGGTACTCTGTTTTTACTAAGATTTTACACAGGATCACAACTTTTTTTACAATTATGTTGCAATAAATTAAATTCTGAATAAGATGTCTAATTCATATCATGCACTGCAAGTGTACAAAAAAGGACCTATCTTTCTTTTCTAAAAATCCTACAGGCTGAGAAAAATGTCTTTCAAGTGAAAACTGGAAAGAAAACCCTTGAGCAAATGTAATATTTAGTCAAATGTATACCAGAAACAGTAACAAGTATGAACAAGCACATTTTGTCAATTTGTTTCAGTTAGATCTGCTCATACTAATGATGACTAAACTTTAGTTGCCAAAATAAACTTATTGTTTTTGTTGGTGGCTTAGTTTTACATCATGCATTGTGACAATGAACAAAAGAGTTGGGTGAGTGACAACAAATGCATGATGAATATCATCTCACCCATGAAATCTTTCCTTGACCTAAGTAATCAATCTTCTTAAATAGGCCATGAATATGTGCATTGCTCTGTGGAATCCAAAGAACAAAAGAAGTGAGCACAATTAAACTTTTTTCTAAATGAATAAGCTAATTCCTGAGAGTGTTATTAATTATGACATGAATAAACAAAATAGAAAAAAATTAGTAAAATATGGAAGAATTAAGGGTTATGCTGTCTTACCGCATTAGGCAAACCCAAACACTTCTTCAATATATGCCCAAAATTCTTGACATCAATGCATCCTGAGCCATCCGTTTCAATTTCCTTTATAAGAAAATCAGTCATTTATAAAATATCTTGGATATAAGTAACCACACTGACAGTGTTTTAAAAAAAGATGCAGTTCTCACAGTACCTCAAAAGCTAGTTTCACCTTCTTGAGATTATCCAGTGAAAGCTTCTCATCAGTCTTAATAAGGGAAAATGATCATTTAAACTAGCAAAATGTACAGAAATATTTTGAATAAACATCTTTCCCCGACCACTCAAATCTACTCACCAGGCAGTTCATGAAATGTTCTGACTGCTAAAAACATAAAATGAGGTTAGAGAGGAAATCTTAACAGTGTATTTAAAGTTGGAACTTTGTCTCATTATCTAAAGACATTATAAAGGTTCCACCTCTGCAGAAAACACATCAGAACCACTGTCCAGATAAGCTGCCACACTCTTATCCTTGAAGGCCTCATTTTAAGTTTTTTGACTGGTTTCCTAGCAACTGGTCCTTGATCCTTAAAGCTCTTTGATGTACCATTAATAAATAACAAGGATAAACAGCTCAATTCCTCAAGGATGTAAGTAGAGTTGAGGTTTCCCCACAGTGTTTCCTGAATTGTGCAGATAACTGTTTAATCAGTCAGAGTGATAGAAGTACTAAAAAGTGCTCGCATAACCTCGACTGCTTCCCAAATCCCTTTATGAAAGACGCACAACTTTGAACTCCCAAGCCTGCTCCTCCTAATCTGCTATGGCACATTACTCGTTACATTAAGTGGGAGAGTGTGACTGACATCTGAAACTGAAACCCACAAATTTGAGCCAGTGCATTTGCAACACATCCTCCTACGCCAGTCTATCATTCCTGTTAGCTTGAAAGCTTAAATTTGGATCTACTGGAGACCTTTAAGTAGTTGGCTCAAGCACAATGTTTGTTTTACTCTGGTCTGAAGAACTCTCAGCTCTGGCATACAATGTCCTGCCTGATGTACTGTCAGACTGCAAGTAAACTGAGCATCAGCTACATTTTTTGGCATTACAAGGTCAATTCTGCTCCTCCTGGGTGAGTTTAAGCCAGTCAGGTTAAGAACTGCAGCACTCCAGTGACATCTTCAGGCTAATAGCAGCAACTCTGGAGAAGTAGACGTCATGTGTGCAAAACTTTGAAAGACACAAACTCGTTTGAAACGAGAGAAGAAAGAAGGTGACATTTATACAGTTGTTTTACTGATAGCTGTACCTCCAAGCTCTGAGATGAATAAATAATGTGGTGCCTCGATCTTGATATTTGAGCTTTATCTCCGAATGTGACAGAGTGCCTCCTGTTGTTCTGTTTCAGCAGCTCTTGCACCAGCCATTCAGGCTGCTCCTTTATGTCCTCACCGACACCCACTCGCCAAGGTGTTAAGAAGTCATCTGCTTTTTCTGGCCCAGTTGTGTGCCTTGTCCTCAATCCCGTATCTCTCAGCTCAGACAGGATGCTGCAGGAAATGTATGCCATTTTATTTTTGATATAGTACTGATATGGCCATACTCTGAAGCAGGTGAAAGGTCAACATTGTTCCAAACTCTGCCTTCATGAGTTTCACATCATCTTGTTTGATGCTGGGAACATGATTATGATTCCCAGGTGACCAGACTCCCTGTTTAACTTTCCACTCAAGCACTATGACAACAGCAAACATTTTCTAAGCAAACGCAGGGAAGAAGGCAATGTCTCAGTTTTGACTTTCATTTGCTTTAAAAATGTATCTAAATTTCAGTTTCCTTGGTTTACATTTGACATGGAATAAGATTAACAAAAATTCAACAAGTACCTGGTCACATGTTTGGTTTCTAATCTTCCGGATGCTGATGAAGAACGAAATTTCTTCCCCAGCGGCATTCCTGTTAATGTCTGTAAAGCCGATGTGATGTAAAAAAAGAAAACAATACCCAAGTGCTGAGCATTTCTTAAGTCCAACCTGTAAACATGGATCAATCAGGTAGATCTACCTGACATTAGGCCACCTGACTCTTGCTCTAACGTTACACCTGAGCAGAGCAGGTGGCGCCACAGTAACTAAGGAACCAAGAGTGACAACTGAGACTTCAAAACTCAAAACATCACCTTGTCCTTGTAATGTCAAACAACTTTCTGATTAAAAAGATTGCCTTTTATTGCAATTGAACAAATTTACTGATATGGCTATTTTTCATTCATTATGTCTCAGTTATTTCCTTTTTTCATTTAACCATTTCTCATCTTTTTATGAGCACTTTCACATCGAGGGAATTCATGTGTGAATCGAATGGAGAAGGCAGAACATATGCAGTCATGAAAACTTAAAATTCATTATGTTGGGTTTTAATTTACAATACACAATCTTATCTTTTACTATTTTTTTAAAGCTTTAAACAGAAGGTTTATGTAGGTCCTGGCCAACTTGATATCCATTATGATGATCTGGAATTCTGCACAACCGCTGGAAGTTTGTGCACTTTCTCTCCATTTTTTGGACAAGCATCTTTACTTAAATGTTTTTTCACTGTCTTCTTTTCTGCAAAGCCAGAACACAGAAACAATAGTGAGTTACTTATCTCTTAAAATCTATTTACCACTTCATAAACAGAAACAAGTTAAGCTAACCCTCCTCCGTTAGCATCCTGTGTAACTGCCGAAGTTCCACGGGCAGCAGACACTTTACCACAGATGTGACATTATTGAGTCTCTTTCCACAAAACCAGTCATAGGTTCTGCAGAGTTTGCATGTGCCTTCGTACAACAGTTGGAACTGCAACACATAGAGGATGATTAATGAATTGCAATAAATGGAGCTGCTGGTTTTGGAGAAGACTGTACCTATACCACAGCAGGCCACATGTGGATCTTTGTTACTGTATTGGGAAACATTTCTCAGCAGTTCAGGTGTGAGCCTTGGCTGGCGGCAATAGCTGGCCATCATCTCGGAGTCAGTAGAGAAACATTTCTGCATATGACGGCAGTTATGCAGAAGTGAAGGTTGTCTATCCGTTTTACTAAGGCCATTATTTCCTGACAAATAATTCCACAAAAAAAGGAAAAAATAAAATGAAAGTTGTAAGAAATGCAATGTTGGTTTTGCATGTGTTTAGATGCATTTATTCAGCCATCATGACATACTGGCCTAATCAACATGCTGTACCTTGAGGCATTCCCATAAAGTCACATGAGTAGGTGGAGCAGTGCTGCGCCTTAAAGGCTTTGGGAATCCCCTCTTCAGATGGTGAACATTTACGAGGAAGAGTCAGATGCTCATAACTTGGTGCATCCCTGGGTAGCCTCCACATCATGAAATCCTGGGGGAAAACAGCATTATTTAAAGGTTATGTTCATCTTTGAGGGGTCATTCTACTAAATATGTAAAACTGGGTGAAACATACAAAACAACCTGGCTGGGATGTGGGTTGTTTCTTCTCTGTCCTGAGGCTGTTCCTGTGCGAATGCATTCGGGTTTGCTTGCTGGCTTCCAGCAAAATTCCTTACTGTATACAGTTGAACCAATAGGTCCAGACTGTGAATGGAAATCTGTTACTGCTAACGGAGGGCGCCTACACATGAGTCAAAGCAGACATAGCTTATAGATACACAGGAAGAGGAAATCTGCTTGTTTAATCATGATCTCAGTAATAGAACTTACTGCAGGATCTCTGGAGCTGCAGTTGGATGATGGACAAATTGTGTTCGGTGAGATGTTTCATAAGGATCCCACCAGTGTTTGCCTTCTGCTAGCAGAACTGTATGTGATCTCTTTGAGTAAGATTTTGGTAAATAAACATTAAAAAATTAAGCAGACTAATCTCAGTGTTGCGGGCCGAGGGACAGGGTCCGCTAAAAACTGATACCGGGCGCTGCTGGAGGAATGGAGACAGGAGGGCAGTATTAAAAGTCTGTTAAAAGCTTTATTAAAAAGCTAAAAGCCCTAATATAATAAGACCTAGAAAGTCCAGTAAAAAGAAAGTCATTAAAAAGGGGCACGGTAAAAGGTCTC
>JAVQJG010240424.1:0-20933 GCA_036024015.1 Craterocephalus amniculus | reverse complement strand
ATTATTCATTGCGATCTAGTGATTAAAAATTCTTATGTTCATCAGTTTGTGCTCTCTTGTCATACATTCTAATTCTCGTCTCAGCAGTGTGACAGCCACCTGCATACAGTCTGAAGCAGGCAGCAGCACATGAGCAGAGGCTGATATGAATGACAGGAACCAGCAGCCTATCAGTACACAGGTTTGTGATCTTACAGCCAATCAGAAGCAGAGTAGGGCGGGCATTTGTTACAACTCCGTAGCTTCTGACATGCGACTGTTGGATGAGAAAGAGTCTCCCGGAGCGGCTCTGTGGCGACTAAACTGCTCGTAAACATTGATGTGTTTGTTTTTCCAAATAAGTAAGCAGGTACTGTAAAACTACGGGACAACAACTATCTACTAAAAGTCCAAAAATATCAGGTTCAGCCGTTACGTTTTTAATACACTAATTAGAAAGATAACGTGACCTGCGGTCAAAAGACCGCTGGCTGCGCTTCTAGCACTCGTCTCCACGTTCGAATCCATACTGCAGGAGCTGCTGCTGAGTAAAGGAGCCAATCAGTTAACTGGTTCCGCCTAGCGTGCTTTGATTGACAGACGAAGTCATTCTGCTGAAAAACTTTATTATGAAATAAAAGGGCCCATGTGGAAAAAGGTTCTATGAAATAAAAAAGGGCATCATTAAAGAAATTGACTTTGTTAAAAAATAAAATGAAAAAATAATTAAATATATATTTAAAAGATCTTGGAAAATGACATTAAAAGTAAATATTGTAAAAAGTATTATATTGTGAAAAAAAATCCTGAAATATTTTAATAAATTAAAGATAATAAAAATATATTAAAGAATAATAATGTATATATGTCACAATAACACTGCCTTATTTTACTATTAAAGGCCATAATATATATTTGCCTTTTATTTATCAAAATGGTATTTATTTCAAAGTCTTATTTATATTTATTCAATTTTGAATATTTTGGGCCTCCATAAGGTGACAGTAGGATCCATTTATCATCATCCAAACTCAAACCTTTGCAAGATTTCCCTAAAGATACTTGAAACACCAATGTTATACTGGAAATAATCCCAAAGACAGATCCATTCAGATTCCATTGTGCACAATGCCTGTGAGATTTAAATTAAGCGGCGCCATCAGGTTCTAATGGGTACATCCACCGCTTCTCTTTTCAATCCAAAGACTTTGCAACAGGCCTGACATAGCACAACCACTATAATTGAAACTGAATGAATATCCCATTAAAAATACAAACCAGACAAGGCCAACAAACTGAAGCACAGCAACACAGACTTATTTTAAATTCTGCCCTGCATGTTTTAAAAGGTGTCCATACTTGAACACGGCTGATTAATGAATGGCTCATTTCCAGGCTTGCGAAGAACTTGATGAGCAGTTCAATTAATCTGCATCAGGTGTGCTGGAGTTGAAAAGCACAAAAAGGTGCTGGGCAGTGGTCCTCAAGGAGACAGATTAAGAAACACGGTTTTAAAGGGGCAATTCTGCAGGAGAGTCACAATCATCCCCTGGACACAGTTTCATTAAAACAGTTCAAGAGCTAAAGACTGATGAAATGCACGAAATACAGCTACAATAAATGAATCCTTTAAAAAGCAGTTCAACTAGTTATTAGAGTTTACATTGAAACATTATTATGACATTATCCATGTTAAAATTAAAACTCGTTCTTACCTTCAGCGTTTGCTCCAAAGCACCTTTCTGGTGTTTGCCATCACACTGCACTGCTATGTTTGTTTATGCTTTTTGAGATGGCTTTGGTGTAATTATTTGCAGTCTGCCCTGAATAAAAACGTAATGAAGGATGAGAGGTCCTCATTGTTATTCTTATGGTCTTGGAGTCTCTACATTGTGCCTTTTAATGGTCAGGAAATGACCCACCTGGTGCAATCCAAGTATATGGGCTTAACTGCTCTAGAGCTTTGTTGTACTGAACACTCCCTCTCAACACAGAGGGAGCGCTCACTGCTAAGTCGTGGCTGAAGAGGTTAGGGGTCTTTCCATATATCCCCAGAGGAGCTTTGGTATGTTTCCTCTCACTTTTATACATTAAGTGCACCAGCAGAGCCGTGAGAACACACAATAGCACCCAGATGAGGTGGATACCGGGTCAAAAGGCAAATTGAGAGAATCTCATTCATTAGAAATATTAAATGCATGTTTATGTGGGCCACTTTCAGAGGGACAGCAAAAACACAACCTGAGGGAAAGCAGCGCTGGCAAGAAGTCAGCTTTCTTTGCCAAAATGCTTTAATTGTGTTTCCAAGAAGCATATGAGATGGCGCTTTAAGGCCCATTTATGCTCCCTGACGGACGTAATTTGGGGCGTCCGTTCCAAGCGTCTTCATGCGTCGCTGTCTTCATGCTTCCATGCATCGTTTCTGTTGCTACGGCTAACCTCCGCTAATCGGCAGTGCTGAGTTTATTATAAACTCCTTGATACAACGTTAGATTCAAACATCAATTGGGGACACAAACGAGCTGCTATTACGTTGTTTCTAACCACCAACACTCCGTTAACACTTGTAGAACTTTATTTCTAAAGCTTGTGCAACTTTTAATGTTTTTTTCGCCGTCTAAATTCTTTTTTTATGGTTTTCTTCTTCCTGTTTATCTTCTTCTTCCTGGTTTGTTTCTGCTCCACTGTGCTCAACACTGACCCCCCGGTTTGCGGTGGTATTACTCCGTCGTCTGCGTCGAGTGACGGATGCACAAGGAGCCTGAAAACGCACCAAAAACGCACGTAATTGACGCAGAAGACGGACGAAACTTTCCGTGCGTGTGCGTATCCGTCATCTGCGTTGAGCATAAATGGGCCTTTACACTTCTCAGGTTTGATCAGACTAATCCCATTAGCCGGTCTTATTCCTTCCCTCTCTGAAAAAAAGACTCTCAGCTAACCAACTGTCTTAATTCACATCATCACACACAAAAAGAATTGTCTGCAATTCCTCCTTCTAATTCAGTTTCTCCCTCAGTGGTGCTTGTATCATGTGCATAGGCCAAAATCTGACATGTAAAAGTTTTCTGCTATTTCCATTTAAAAGACAATTACTGTGCACTACCAGTTCAGACTGCTGAAAACTGTGGAGAATAATTTGGCTTGAAGTTATTTGCTCCACTCTACTTCATCAGGCCCATTTCTTCTGTTTACTGAACCAAGAAGGCAGCCAGGGGACAAGATGACGGCCCAAATAAGAGAAGAGAAAGACATCGAGCCAAGTCTTCTCTGTGTGTCTGAGGGTGCTGATGAGTTTGACTGAGAGGATAAGGAGAGGGTTTCCTGCAGGGCAGCAGTCTGCTCTGAATGGGCCAGCTGTTCTCTACTCATTCCCGTGTCCCAGTGCCCGCCGAGCAGCCAGGCTCTGCCAAAAAGGAGGACAGAACAATCCCGCTGCAACAGTGACAAAAACCGCTTTTACTACGGCTTCTATTCAGAGGTTACCAACAGGCCTCAGGATAACTGGGGAGACCATATGCTCCAAGCAGGGCAGAGCTTCTGCTCCTTCGTCTCACTCCTCAGGATGTAGTCCACCTCTATCCAGTCCAATGACTGGCCTGGCTGACCTGGCACGGCCAGGCTGCGGGTGGCCTTGGTGTCCCCAGGGAGGTGTTGATGTGCTTGAAGCCCGAGCCTGGATGCCCCGCCGGCGGTCTGCTGACAGTGACATGTGGACCTATTGACAGAGCACTGAGGGAGAGCTGAGAGCAGCAAACGTAGCCAGACATCTGTGGACTTGTGTGGAGCAGCAGAGGGTCGACCCTGAGGTTGATGGGTGGAGAGTAATGGATGCTTGTACTTTATTTATCAGAAAGTGGACACACAGACAGAGCGTGAGGACATAATGGGCCAATTGCGTGCAATCAGTTCGTTATTCACTTCAACAACTGACTCTTCAATTTTGTAAAATGGCAGGCCTTGAATGTTTTCACTCTGCAGGGAATAAATCCAAGCTGGCAGCAGCCGAGAAGTCAGAAGGTTCAAACTGATGCGTCACCTGCAGAGGCTCAGAGGGGATGAGGTTTTTCCAAATGTACCTGTACTTTGCCGTCTCAGAGAAACATGCTTAAGAAAACACATGCATCTTCAGATTACTGACATGCAACAGTATCACCATGTACAAAACTTGGTTGCAATCATTCAACATAATCAGGGAAAGAAACAGAAAATGCATTAAAATTGTGGCGAATAAGCAAACTTATTTGACTCACAGATCACAAGCCAATAAGCACTGGATGCCAAGGCATAATTACTCTTTCATATCACTTCCAAATGAACTCTAAGAGTCCAATTATTATCAGAACAGAATTACATGCTGCTAATCACATACCACCACATGTGCATGAGAAGTGTCAGCAAACACTTGGAGATGTACAGTACACATCCAAGCTACAAATGATGAAGAGTTCCATTAACAATCTTTGACACAAACACACCAGATAAGCAAATACTTTTTATTATGATTTTATTTTCTTCATCCCTATTTGTCTTAAACAGTTTCTGCATAAGAATAATTTCTTGTAATTAGCAGGAGCCCACCGTCGTCTGGTTTTCCATTTATGTCATGTCAATTCACAGTATTTCTTTCTGACTCAAGGCCAGAAAGCAAAGCATGCAAATCCAGAAGAGAGAATTTAAATGTCTACGTTTAATAACTGAAACAAACATGTTTTAATTTTCAGACAGCTATGGTTAGACGTGCATAAAAAATTGCACTGTAGATTAAATAAAAAAAATGTAATTTAAACAGAACAAATCAAATGTAGCCAAAGTTCAAAACCTAATTTATTCACTGCTCCAAACAGATTTGGCTAACATGCGACCATTTTAAATCTATCTAAATCTATCTAAATATTTATAACTTTGCTGAATTAAGATGATCATAGTGTAAGAGATACTTCAGCAACAGCAAAGAGTCAACCAAATTTACTCTGACAGATACACAGTTCCAGCAGAAAAAGATCATCAACTGTGCTAAAAGACTTGGCAGTGAGACACCGTCAGCCCACATCCCATAGACTCTTACAGACAGACATACATGCTACATACAGACTCGCCTGTGCAATTCACCTGCTGCCCTGTGTAAGCAACACATCTCTGCATCTGCCACATCTGCTTGGACTTAATGAGCTCTGAGGCCTGATAATGGAATTACTGCCCGCAGAGCACAGCGCTGAGAAAAGGTTTCCTACCTCTGCGTCTGTAAAGGGGGACCGAGCAAAAACAGACGTTCATAAGCTGTCAGTGCTCATCACGGACAGCGCAACACTGACGGCGCACATGCGAACAAAGACGGCAGAATGTGCGTGTGTTTGTGTGTGTGTGTTTGTGTATGTGTGGCGAGAGGAGGGGGGGCAGTATGTTTTATTACCACACATGTTGCAATGCACAATGTTTGGCTTTTGTATCTGCATGACTGGTCTGGTGCAAGCTCTGACAGTGACCGCTGCACCGTAAAGCCAGTCTTAACAGGATGAAGGATTTCCTGCTGTCAGTGTGACCCGAAAAAAAAGTGGAATTCATTAGTTGAGGTTTTTAAAAATAATATTTACAGCCATTCGTTGCACTCCTTCAACCTTATTGCTTTGTGTGTCTGTCAGGCAGGGCTTTGTGAAAGCTGTGCACACGTCCAAATATGATGCGGGCTGACAGTGTTTAATTCAAATTTGTTTTGGCATTAAGTCCGGATACAAAGTCAGATTTCATGCTTGATATTTTATATTTCTGTGGCTCTGCTGCCAAGGGCACAATACGTATCCGTTTCATTTATTTTTTTTATAATTCTTATTGAGAGTTTGAACTGTACTGGAGGGTACATACAACTATTGTTTTCTAATCTGTGGCCCCGACAACAAATCAAAAGCAGTGATAATATTTGCATAGAAGGAGAGCACAGTAACGCCCAAAGCCCTGTCATCACTGTATACATCATCAATAGCCATGTCCAGACAGCACAATGTTACAAGGTCAGATGAGACTCCGGCTCCCTATCAGCACAGAAAAAGTAGAGTAGAGGAGATCAGTTTGATAGATTAGAGCAAATGAAATGATGGATCTGTCTTTTTACTGTAAGTAGTAGAAACACACTGCTTATTTACTTATAAATAAGCAGGACATATTAGTAAGTGGACCCCAAGAAGGTTAACAGAAATGTTCAAGATCCTGTTTAACCTTGCATGCTCAGCGGCTCGCCAGCAGTAAAGTGACAGGGTGCCATGTTTTCCTCGGAGCATGAGTCAGACCACAGATGACACGGCTGACTGGTTGAACAGGGAAACACACTTGTTGAAAGTTACACTGATGTTATTTATGTCCAAACCACTAATTGCACAACAAAACAATGTATGGTAGTTTGGTTTTAAAGCCTGATAGCTTTTTACATTTGTTTGTGAAAAGCTGGGTTTTATTTCAGGAAACTTGAGGCAGCTGTAATAATGTGGGCAAGGAAAGGAAACGATCCAGTTTTCACATCTTTATGAATTTGTGTAACTTTGAACTTTAGATTGTTTCTGAGTGTTGGAATATGAGAACTGGATTAAGTTTGAAATGTCTATATGTTTATGATATTTGAGGCTTTTTGAAGATTATTTCTGGGGAGTCAGTAAGCTAGTATATAGGAGACAATTCAAAAGCTTGTCATTTGTAATTTAGCTCTAATCCTTGTCATTAGTTCTTAATCTACCTGGCCTTAAAAAGTAATCTTTTGTAAGCATACTTTAACTCCTTTTAAAGGTTTACATGGTTGAAACATTAAAAACAAAACGACTAAACTACTGTTATTGTTTATCTCATTCTCAAAAAAATCTAAAGTAATTGTATTCTCAGAGAATGAACTGAGCTGAAAGAAATCCTAATGGACCTCCACAGAAGCTCAAACCTCACGTCAGCCAACCACTGCATCATCTTCAGGGTTGATCTCCTAAGTGTAGCACCATATACCTTTCTGACTTTAAAGCTCATGGAAATTTTGATGGCACAGTGACATTGTTAATGTACAATTCTGGAGCCATCGCTGTCCAGCGAGATAAAGAAACAGCTCTGAGAAGAAACAGGACCGAATGCAAGACCGATGCCACGTTAGCCTTCGTTTGGGGACGCCTTGGTGCCAAAATTCAGTAGTGACACTTTGAGTCTAAGACACAGAGGTCATCTTCCTGCTCCATTTCTCTTAGCTAACCTGAAACTTCACTGGAAAACTGCTTCCATTTACTGATTTATATACTCATTTTTCTGTTGGTGTGGTTTATCACCACCTTCCTCCGATGGCTGCTGGGTGGTTTGGTGGTTAGAGCTGTTTTTTCCTGACTCAAACCACAGCTGGGGTATTTCTGTGTGGAGTTTGCGTGTCCTCCCCCTGCATGTGTGGGTTTTTGTCTGGGTACACCCTCTTCCACCCACAGTCCAAAAAACATGCATGTTAGTTTAACTGGTGCCTCTAGACTGGGGACCCATCGGGGGTATATGCACCATCTTCCATCTGATGTCAACTGGAATGTGCTCCAATCTCCCTGAATTGGTCAAGCTGGTATAGATAATATAGATTAATGTATAGAAGCTGCAACTTCAAGCCATCAAACATGTAATTCCAGTAATGACTCAAGTCAGATGCATTTGGACTGACAGTGATGGCTGTCATGATAAAAAAAGAGTCAGACATGCAGGTTTAGAAACAAAGAAAACATCCCTGCAGGCCACTGATTGCAGCAGCCATATATGTAGATCCACATGATAAATCAACCACAAGCAGATGATGTAACAAAATGATGTTAACAAAACATCTGATGTCCTTTTCACATCTGAAGAAGCAGTTAGCTCCTTCTGTACCAATTTTATATAAAACAAATAAGAGTAACCAAACAGGTTGACATGCAAATTCACATTTGGCACAACTATAATGAAAGAAAACAAAGAGAATAAAATAAGTTGCAATCACTTTAGCACATTCACTTGGGCAAACAAAACATTTATCAAGATTTTCCAATGAATGAGAATAAAAAGTGTGAAATAGCAAATAAAGAGAAACTTCGCTGAAGGCAATCAATCTACCAACAAAAATGTGTCGGGCCACAACATCTCTCAGACTACGGAAACCCAAGAGACACGTCACAGCTAATTAACTCTGAAGCCTGGATAACCTATGAGAAAACGTGCAGACAGATGTTTACGACAAGGCCAGGGTGAACCAGCAAAAGAAGCTAAATAAACCAGTACAGCTTGCACCATCCACTGTTCCACAGCAATACCTTTTTCGCTATTTCTAGATCACAGAGCTAGCGGTTAACCGGGACAAAAGTTGCCATAGGAGAGGCTTGCTGTAAAATCCCACTCATAGTGTCAGTGCTCATGTCTAGCTTTCTTAATCACCATCACCTGAAAGCCAATACTGTGCATGACTCAATTACCAAGGCGGGGGGGACTGGAAGGCACACGTGATCCCGGAGTTTCCCTTATCGAGACCACCAATCTTCCTGACAGGCAAATCATAAGCAACGTATTGGATTTGGTAGAGAAGGAGATCTTTGCATTAATAATTCACTCTGTCCGTGGCTGCATCTCATCTCCCCTCAGAGTGAGACCACACTGATGCACATGAGAGGCGAGAAAATGCATTGCTGGAATGGAAATGAACCTCTCTGGCCCAACAACCTCATTCTCTGCTTCTTTGCCTCCTCTGTCCTCCTATTTGTTTCTCCGTCGTTTTGTTTTCTCTCTCTCTCTCTGCCTTGGTGTTTTTACCCATTCTGGTCGACTGGTGATAGCATTCCTCAGCTATTTCTTTCTCTCACTGTCACAAATTCTCAATCTCCCATGCTCACTCTCCGTACCAAGACACAGCTGAAAATAAAACCAGTGGAAAATTGGCAGCGACGAGTAAAACATTCTGGCTTTCATCTTGTAAAAAGTAGCCATAAAAAAAAATTAAAGTTTACTCTTAAAAAGGTCATAATCCAATTTCTGGTCTTTTGTTGATAATGTGGTGGTGGTCTCCCTCATCGTCTTCTCCGCTGACCCATGCTGCTCCGACACTGACAGACCTATGCTGGGTTCTCCTTTATCTTCATCCTCTCCCGAGATGATACGTCTCCTCCCTTTCCCCATCTCTGGCCACTCTCTTTACCTCCATGCCATTTTGCTCTTGTCAGTAGCAGCGCTGCTTGTGACAGAGGGGCACATCTCCCTCTGCGAGCCGCTGTCCCTAATGAGGCTCCTCCGCCACAAGCCGTATCAAATTAACAGGCAGCGCCAGGCTATTACAAGCCGAACCCAGCAGCCGGGCCGGAGGCAGCCCCACCGCCTCACCTCACCGCACCGACAATCGCACATTGACTGATACGACGGGATGCAAACAAAGATGGCGGTGCAGCAGACATCGGGTGGGAAGAAGTATAGGAAAAGGCCAAATCAAGTTGAAGATATATTTCTGTAAATATGTAAAAAAAGGTGACCTATATACTTGCATTAAAAAATGCAAAATACTGTCAAAGTCTCCATCAAGTGCTGCAGGTTGTCTCTTTTAATGAACGCTGCTAAATTTGAATGATTTTCCATTCTTACCTTTCATCATCCTTTTTTTAAAAACACGTAGCTTGGATGGCACAGTGTGTTACGCTGGAACCATCCATCTGGCTAATTGGATCTCGAATGTTGGACCGCAAACTTGACACGCTCTGATAAGGTTATAATCTCCCTCGTGCTTTTATGCTGCTACTTCCCTACTTTCATTAATTAGCTGCTTCAAGTTTAAACATGGCATTCCTTTATAAACATGGAACTCCTAAGCAGTGCATATGCACGGCAGTCAAAATGACATCTAAACAGCAAATTAACTGATATAGTACACATCTGCTCATTGTTACGCACGGAGATGTACACAGACATAAAGAAAAAAGAATAATCAAGCTACTATAATGGCTGGATTACTCTGCGAGGGAGAGATAACGGTGTGAGTTTCTGGAAGACAAACCCAGAGAAGGTCATTCCCGAATAAATGTCACCAGTAAATTGTTTTCCAGAGGGGAGACTCCTATGTTATTTTACAAGACAACAAGGCTTCTATAAAAGAGCTAAGTCCATAGTCTATCACAGTGTAAACAGGAATGTCTCAGAGTGCTGCCTCCTGGCTAGACTGATAGAGGGACCAGGAGCGCCATGAGGTGAAGACAGATGCAGAAAGCGAGACAAAAGACATTAAGAGAAATGGATTTAATGTATAGATGACGGATGGAGACAGGAGGAAGTGGATGTAGCGAGCAAGACTAAACATGGCAAATAAAGATAACAAAAAGAAAAGGAACAGGAGAGACGACATAAATCACACATCCAGAGACAAGTGGAAATGTTAAGAGGCTACAAACAAGTGATGGAGAGAGGAAAAAAACTTACAGACAGGCTCTGAGCAGAGATGTAGTGCTGGTTTAAGATGACGGCTCCATCAGAGTACACTGGCCCTCCACATTCTCTAACTCTAACCCTGTGTCAACAGGCCTTCTCAGCTACATTACTCACTCTGAAACACTCATCTCTTCTGAGACAATGACAAAACCAGTCTCATCACTTTTTCACTTTAACTAAATTTAAGGGGAATTAATCATGATTGGTTGCAAAAAAAAAGAAAGAAAAGAAAAGCCCAGTCAACTACTAATTCAGTGCTTCATTCTTTCATTCTCTCAAGTATCCGCCGAAAATAGAAGACCAACAGCATCCATCATATAAGTATGTACAGCCTGAAGTTTCATATGTGCGCTGTGTGTGCGGACCTCTGTTTGCTTATGTGCATCACTTATCAGAGCTAATGCATATTTGCTGCAGGCAGCAGGTGTCCTGCAGCAGGTTTGGGATCTGCCCTGTCCTCCTCTGCAGTGGCCCAGACATGGATTAATGGTGTCATTAATCATACCTTTACAATGAATGACTTCAGCACCTCCAACCTGCGGCAAAGTGGCGGCCCAGTCCCTCATCCCTGTGCTGCACCCCCTCCCGACCCACTCAGCTGTAACTGATGGTTAGAGACTCTGCCATCCTATCCATCCTGGGGTTGGCACAGTCAGATATCAGAGGCCAGCAGGAATTCTTGCAAGTACACACTTTTTCTTCTCTGACAGGCTGAAATAATCAGCAAAAATCAGCAAAAACTCAGAGTAGATCCCATTATGTGTGTATGTAAACTGAAGAGCTCAGACACAGTTGTTCTGATCAAGCAACCACTGCACCAACCCGATTGCCTCAGAGAACACAATGTTACAAATTTTTGTACTGTTGGATTAATTTCTGCCTTTTGGTCATGTTGTTGATAACAAAAAACTGTGGTTTTTGGGAGGTTTCATTGTCCTATAAAGCTTACTGTGCAAGTCAAAATTCTGCAAAGTCCACACCAAGGTGTTTTTTTTTTCAAGGGAAAGCACAAATACCTGAAAGATCCCTCTTTCAAGTGACCTGTCGAAATAATTGTGTAATACAATCGAATATAGTGCATGTCCTGTGTATTTTCTCCCGGCAGATGGGGACTGAGCCTTTTAGGAGGCAAATCAACAGGCAGGAGCCGGAGCAGACCCTTATGGGTAAAAGGTGACAAACGTTCTTAACCTCAAAAATGAAATTATGAACGTGTAAATTAGTTAAATACAGCATCTTGCATAAAAAGTAAGGGAATTGTACATTTCCTGTATTTGGGGGAAAACGTGATGAGTCACTTAAAGCACATTATTTATTTCTGCATTAGCCTTACATCATGTTACTGTAATAAGCTTTCTTCAAAGAAAACCTGGATGCTGCATCACATCGGGGTTAAATATTAACGTACTTTTAAGGGCGGTAAAGTTTTAAACACAAGTCAAAATGGATGTTATCGCAAATCCAGGAAATACAGAGTGCAGCCTGCATCGTGTATCTTTAAAAGGTTTAGCGTGGAGAAAACATTAACAGCTTATTTTAAAAGCAGGTAGTGCAATACATGTGAGCTCCCACCAGCACAGATGCTGATTTGTAGAGAAAATGTGGAGAATATTGATAACTGTGCGGTTCCAACCTGCGTAAAGTCCTGTGTGTGAGCAGCCTGAGCTGCAGCGCTGGATGGAATTCATCACTAAGTGAGGGGGAGGGAGGTTATCAGACTGAGCTAGAGATTTCTCATTTCATCAATAAGTCGTCAGTCTTCCTGCACTTCCCCTCTCCTCCCACCTCCTACACCTTCCCCTCTTCAGTTTTGTCAAATGACCCTCCACACCACAGAGGCTGCTGGCCATTTTCCAGAAGCGCACAAACATACACATGGCCATAATCCTCTGGACTGTGTCACTGTTAGAGTCACAGATACTATCACAGCTTTCCTGAGCTAAAACTATTTTTTTCAATCAGTTTTGGGAGGAAATGTTTAACATTGAACATACATTTACACAAACTACTGCTGGACTGGCTGCTAAACCTCAAGTAAAAAAATCCCCTCCTGTCATTTGAAGTGGACACTAGTGCAACAAAATACAGCAATTAGACAAAAGTTCCCATAAATGGTTCTCTGGAATTCTTGCTTGTTCTATTCTTTTCTTTAGCGCAAGTTAATTACAGTTACACTCTGCATGGAATGCTATTTAACATCAGTGACAGTGGAAAGTTCGTTATGAGGATAGGATATCTCATACCATTGTCACCTCTTACTATTACCATTTCCATCTTCTTACTTTTACTTTTCCTATTCAGTTTTTTTGCATTACAAAACCTCACTTGTTTAAACACAACCCAACAAAAGCACCAAGCCAAAAACAGACCACAAAAAAAAGAAAAAATGGAGCACTGGTTTTGTGTTACTTAGTACCACCCTGTCTGAGCAACGTGTAATAACTGCCATTCATCTCTCATGAGATCATGCAGATATGACATTAACAGTAAGCTGACTTCTAACAATATCTGGTAAGCACTTAACAGGGCACAGAGACAATAACTAGTCACAGAAATCAGATTTCTTCATTTAGGTTTAAAGGTCCAGTGTGTAAAATATGTTACACTTAGTCACATAGATACATGGGATACACTGTAGTGGGTGTGTAGGAAAAAAATAGTGATATGCAGAAGATAGGAAGGACAAAAACTGGAAAATTTGAATACAAATTTCTCATTTAACATTACAAAAGCGGAGTAAAAAGAACATTAATAAGTAAACTTCCTGTACTAAATGAAAAACTTTGAAAACAGGATATGATAGGGTAACTTGAATACTGAACTATGTTGGCCTAAGGCTACTGCTTGTGTGGCAATAACTCATCCATTCCCACAGTTGACCCCATACCATAGGAAACAAAAAAAAAACAAAAAAACAGATATACAACAAAATCTAACAGAACAGAACTGAGTTGGCTGCTCGCTGCTTTTGCAACTTTGTCTGCTTCAACTTACTGGCTCAACGACTTCATAATGAAGCCTCAGCTGTTGTCCAAGAACATAATGAATATATTACACATTCTTTTGATCTCATTGTGCTTATCATTCTTCGGTGGCATGATTTCTATCCTGAGGGAAATCCGCAGGTTTCCCTATTTCCCTCTTCCAAGATATCAGCATGTGAGATTGCCACATCTTCTCTTTAGAAATTTAAAAAATGAAGAAATTGAAATCAACTGGCAAAGTTACTGCAGTTTTTAGGGAAAACTATTTGTTTTTCAAATATTCACAAGGATAAATAAAACAACTTTGATGAGGCATGAGAGAACAGAAAAGGGAGCAGGGTGCTAATCATTTACTTTCTTGTCGAGTTTGTAGCTACTGGCCTTACAGCTCATGTTTATTTTCAGTCACCTATAATCTGCCGGGCTAACGCATAAATGAGTCGTTGAAGTAATTCTTAAGCAATCCTTTAAATGACCTGAGACATATATGGAGGAATGGAAAACAGAACTACAGGTGAGAATTTAATTGTCAAATCCTTATGCTGTTCTTAAATAGCATAGCCATGGTATAGATATGCTGTACAGCTTAAACACTCCTAAATCTCTGCCAGTGTCTGCACATGCTCCGGATATTCCTCACGTTACAGCTCCAGGCAATAAAAGCCGGCTTACAGGCCAAGAAATGTGCTGCCACATGTACCTGCCATCGCCTGGGGTGAGTTTTCCCTCGTGTGAGTGAGTGAGGAGGAGATGGAAACCATTTGGCACACCATGCCTCCGTTCTTTTCTCTTAAAGATCCCCATAAACCAACCCAGAGGTGCTGTAATATGAATTTGTTCCAACTGTGTCTCTGTTTCTCTCTTGTTTTTACTTTCTGCTCTCTCCTTTCACTTCCTCCAATTTTGACCCAACTTCCTTCACTCTCAGTGTCCCACCTATCAATAGTTTCTTTTTTTTTTAAACCATTCAGACCAGTGCCAAAATGGGTAATGTTCCTGGCAGAGTCAGCAGGGGATTAGCACCACGACATCATGAGTAAGTCAAATAATCAACTTCACTGCTAATGACTCATCTCCTTGGCACAGATCGCCAGTCTCCACATCACTCGGAGTGCGGTGTAGGTGGTGCCGCTGCCAGAGGAGATTTCCCAGCAAATATGTCAAGAGACTACAAGAAAAGCAAAAAATAGCAAAACATTAAGCTTTTCCCTCCCGAGCATCCTGGCCATGTTGCACAACCCTGCTATTGCTAAAATGGGAGCGCGTGACCTCAAAGATGAGTGTGAACATAGTCCAAGAGATCACCCAATGCAACGTGATTTACGTCAGATCCCCTCACACACCTGCACACACCCCAATGCAAGCTTTCGGTGCAGTGGCGTAGCTTTGGTTTAATGACTGGCAAAGCGGTCGGTCTGGAGTTTGTTTGTTCAGGAAGGCTCGATCATGCAAGCTGTTTGCACAACAGGTCCTCTCCTATACTGTGGGAAAACTCTCACATGGTTGCCTGCCTGCCTGGGGAGTGGGAGTGTGTGTGTGTGTGTGTGTGAGGACGAGCCTGTGTGTTCATTGAGAAATAGCTTGATCTATGCTGCCCTGCAGTACTAGTCCGGCCCCTTGTACTTGTCAGTTCAACAAGTCTCAACAGCTACAACAATGTACGCTGGAAAGAAGTCAGGAGGAGCAGAAAAAGAAACAAAGAAAGAATCATTTGCACATTTTTTATTTGGTCCAACTGCTCCTCCTGCGATTGGACGCTACTGCTTGTGCTTTGAGTTCTACAAGGGACGGCAACGCAAAGAGGTGAGGAGGTGTGAGTTTGAGTATGGATAAATTACTTTGAAGCGCTCTGATGCAGCGATAGCACAAGTAGAGGCTGACGCGTGTCGACACGACAAACATTCGCAACACTCTGGTGACACACAACCAGGGAACATTGTTAAGATAAAGCAGCTGGGCGCATGTCGTCACATAAGTGCAGGTTGTGCAGTCAGCCCCAGCCGGCGGTTGGTGTAGAGCAGCTTATGGTGTGGGGGTGTGTGTGTGTGGGGGGGGAGCTGGCTTTTCAGGTTAAGGAAGTTGTGACATGCCCCTCCAACAGGCCCATAAATCAGCCAGCTCAACCTCACTAAGAATGGCTCTTGGGAAAAAGAGGCATGGGGCTTACGGTGCACACACACACAGCAGACAGTTCTTTTCTCCTCTCACAGATAACATACAAACAAAGCCAGCAACACAAACAAAACCAGTAACACACATTTCAGTGTGCCAACAAACATGAGCACACAAACAGCGGGAACACACGCTCTGTTGTGTAAACGGCTGTGGCACTCTTTGCCTCGGGCCTTACATGCCACACCTTCCACTGTGGCGGAGAGTGTGCGTTTGTGTGGTAAAGGTGTGAACGTTGTGTAGTCGAGTAATTATTATTATATATTCAAAAATAGATCTGAAGGTTTTACGGGACTCTGGCACAAACTTTTGTGAATGCATCGATGAGGCTTGTAATCGAAATTGTGCAGGAATGGAAAAACAATGAAAGAAGTACGAGGGCGAACACGAATGTTGTGTACTTCAAACTAAAGAGGGGACATTGAAATTCATTTCCTCCTTTGTGGACAATAAAGTCGTAGGATATTAGCATGCCGAGCAGACTTTAAAGGAAGGATCTGTTTTTTAAATCGACACACAGTGGCTGGCAAAAGTATTCCCCCTCATAAGCATTTTCTCCTATTGTTCCTACATTTTGACTTTATTTAACAAAGAAATAGAAGAGGAGGTGTATATGACATGATGCAAGGGTCAGAAAGCATTATGATCGACATCATTCAGCAAGGTTACATGTACAGTAGGGTGGGGGACAATGTATCCTGAGTTTTTCAACAAGCAATGTACAAATATCTACATTACAATTAAGAACCAATGGTCAATATTTCACTCCATCTTAATGTCCCTCTCACAGCAGCATGCAAGATGTTACCCAAAAGCAAGATATGCGGGGAAACCTCTGCTACAAAAGGAGGCAGCACCACAAATGTTTGTTTGACCACCCGAAATGTCTAAAACTCTGCATGGCCACATTTCCACCTGCACTGAAGACAAAGTCCAATAAACTTGCCAAAAACGGAAGGCTGGTTTCATTTTACTGGCATCATTGAATGTATGATAATGTCAACATTTAAAGAGAGCCTTAGATGAAATTGCAAAACACTGACAATAATCCTGATCCCGTTGGATCAGCTGGAGCTTGGAAATGATTCTCAGCAGCAACACAATGAGAATAACATGTTAAGCTAATCTCTAAACCTTTCTAATTGACTTCAGTCCATCTGTCATCCTGCATAACACGGCAGACTTTACTGAAATGAATCTGGTGCACAGGAAGTGATTTCAGAGAATCTGTGCTGAAAGGTGCAGATTTTAGAACTAAATCAAAGAAAGAAAGAAAAATCTCTTAAACAATCCACTCCACCCAAAGAAACTTCCTATTTTGCAAGCCATATTTTCCTTAGTGTCTCAGTATGGGCTAAATCAGAGTGTGTCAGAGAAGTCTCAGTCTGTGGAAATGCTAATGTACCAGCTTAGTCACACTATTGCTTTATAGAGCTGCCTACTGTCTGATTACCTCCAAATCTCTGCTAAGAACAGTGAATAAACCAGCAAGAATGATTCACTGTGAAAGGCACACACAACTGGACACCTTCCACACAAAGAAACACTTTAGAGATTAAGACACAGATTGGTTCACAGGTGTCAGAAAGTGGAAACTTTGGCTGCACGGAAAGATATGCAGGGACTCGGAAATTCTCCTAACTGTGTGCTCATCCTGTCTGTGTGTGAGGATCAACCCAGCAAAAGCTTTTACAGTAAGTAAAGCTCTGTTTTAAAGCTACAGTAAGGCTAAAAACTCAAACAAAGTCAGTCCGATTTATTTTCAGTTCATCTATGAGAATGAATCGGAAACATCTTAAGAAACACAAGACATAAGGATCCCTTTCATGATGAGACTACTGTCTATTACACAGATGGTATAAACGTAGCCCACAGTGAGTACATGATTAAAAGCTCGCTTTCACAGCTTTGAATAGAAAAGTTTCTGTGAGGTTGGCGAGTCTGGAGTTTGGTGTCCATCTGTATCCATGTGTGTACAGAACAGTAGAGAACACAGGATGGCTGCAGAGTTACAGAGACAGCTCTGAAAGTGGAAGAAAACTCACTTCTTAGAGAAGCCCGGGTTGCTGTGGAATGAAAAAAAAAGTGTTCTTCTCTTTGGAGTTAAATAAAAAGAAATAAACAAGAACAACAGTGACAGGATTGCAAAGAATTACAGATGCTGGGTCCTTTCTATGCTTCAGTGCAGCATTCAGCTCCTCTCCTTCCTTTCTGACTAAATTCAGAGTGTGGAGCTCAGCCTGACCAAAATGCTGTCACAATGAGAAGTGCAGCAATTATTCTACAGCCATAGCCAGTTTGCTGATGCACTGTTAGAAGCATCCAACCTTGCATAGTGGGAGTAAAAGTGGCTAACCCTTATTATTTTGTGAGAAACCCTTGGGCAAGGCATTTAACCCCCAACTGCATGATATGGGGGAATTTGGCCGGGACGTCGGCTCTCGAGTGTTTCTGTCCGTTTCATACAAGCATCCAAAGCAGCATCCAAACAAGTGGGTAATTTAGATGATAAAGTGAATACATCCCAATTTAACACAAAGTATTAAACTACAGAAAAAACATATAATGAGATAAAAGTCCAGCCAGCGACCATCAGTTTTCCAGATACAAGGTAATCCTGTGTGGACAATTTCTTTATGTGTTTAGCTGAGGATTGTTTATAACATTCATTTTCCTCAACAAAAGTGGTTAAAATACCAAAATCTTTAAAACTATATGTCTTATTCAAAGCTCAAAAACACTTTACATCAAGTAATACGTCCGGATGACTAAAACGACACATCTCATCAAAGATTCATTAACCTGCTATAGACCAAAAAAAACCTTGTTGAGACTTCTTTCTGCTTTGCAGCTTCTTCATGCTAAAAGAGATGATAAATCCTGAGTTTCTGTACCCGGCTGAGCGATGACTGGAGCAGAGGTCAAACCAGTGGGACAAATGAAAACAGGAGATTGTCTGGAGGCCCATTAAACGAAAATTGCTGAGGAAAGGCGAAGCGTGAGCAAGGTGCCTGTCTGGGTGTAACAGGAGGAAGGTCACGGACGATCCCTGGATATGATACAGCTATGTCGGTAATTGGCAACGCTTTGATAGATTTGAAATCCTGCAGTCAATTTCCCATTCCAGAAACATCTAGCTGAGGTTTCGTTGGTTTAAAACAAAGCAAAACACTGCATATAACTTAACACTCACGCTGTGCTCAGAAGAGGAAAACATGTTTCACATCGTTTTTGTTTCCTTTCTGCATTTCCTTGTTCTTTGTCACTGCTGTTCGGCCACAGCATGAATGTGCCGTGTCAAAGCTGTGTGGGGAATGTGGTTCAGTTGAATTCTTATGTTAGCACAAACCCATTGTTGTCTCAAAAGAATGGGAAATAAAGCCTTCCTTGGAATCTCAGCAAGTGGATGTCTCCACATGCACACAGTCATCTCCTTGCTCTGGTCTGAAATGCTACATCAGTTGAAGGCTTATCTGATATTTCAAGGCAAAGACCCTGTTTTTTTAAAAGTGTTTTGACATCTTTTGTGACACTCAACTCATTTCTGCTCTGTTGCACTTGTCGTGTAAAATGGCATCAGACCATCTGAATCTCTGCATGAATTCATATGGCCAAACTACACTGAATATTAATTAGAGCATCACAAAGAGATGCAAGTGAAGTCTAGGTAAAGACAGAAATTGACTAGTTTTCATTTTCTGTCTTTTTTTTAAGAAGAAAAGATGTAGTTAGGTCGTACAAAAAAAAAAAAAGAAGAAGAAAAAAATAAAGAACCACAGAGGGGCATAAAGGTCTGGCCTATACCTGCCATCATCTTCTGGGCTTCATAAGGCTCCATGTAGCCATCGTTCTCAGTTGTCACTTTTTCCGTGGTGGTCTGAGTGCCTCCAGCCTGTTCAGCATCAAAAGGATCTGCGTAGTCTTCCAGGATAATCAGCTGAAAGAGAAAAACAAAAAGAAAGGTGAGATTAAGGAAAACGGAGACGTGAAACAGCAAGGGAGGAAGTTATTTTGCTGCTCTGATGGAGCACCGCGGCACTGGTGAAGCATCAGGGGAGATGCAACGACAGATAAAGCTGTGGCCTGGGACAGGACCAAGAGATATCCACCGAGACAAGCCGGCAGATAAAGGGAGAAACACATAAATAAAACCCCACCTTTGTATGCCTCAGCACACCACCACAATGCCTCAGCTTTTAGCCTCATAGCACGCTTCCTTGCTACTGCTGGCCTGCCTAATTATATGATAGCTCAGTGACAGGGCTGCATTTCAAAAGTAGAGGACAGAAGACCACAACTGCTCAGCTTTCTTAAGAGAAACAATTTGGCAGATTTATGCCAAGCTTGCAGTGAGCCAGGGCTAATTGCAGTCTAGCTCTTTTGCTGAGCATTTTGTGCAGTAGATGGAAATTATGTGGACATCCTGAGACCAAGAAATACAGCTGAAACCTTCAGGAAGTGGTGCAAGTCCTCAAATATGGTGCATTGGAGGGTATTATTCTTTTTTTTTTTTGGATAAATGTTGGTTGCATCTGCTGGAACACCACTATGACAGAAAGGATCCCCCATTTGAATGAAATTCACTCCAAACAAAGCCATCTGTCCAAATGGGCACCTGATTTAATGAGGGCAAGTGACAGCAGGAGTTGGTAGAAAAGGTTCTTCTTTATCTTTATTGAGGCCTCCGATGGTCTAAAGCTACTGAACAGTGAACTGGTGCACATTTATCATCATTTGAAAATATCTTTATACATTCTTAGGGTTAAAACTATTTCATAAAATGCAGTTTGTTCTCATAAAAAGGTGAAATTATTGCACGTCAAGTCATGTTGCAAACAATTTTCTTGTTTTGCATAGAATTTCACCAGTACGTCGGGAAAGTGGCAGGCAGACCTGTGAGTTTAACCAAACCCGGACCATTTGGCTTATTATTCTAATGACATAAAATGACACACCAAAAGAAAGAAAAAAGCATACAAATGACCTGCAAAAAGCAACACGGCGTTTCTACGCATTGCTATCCGATCAAGTTGTGAAATGAGAAAAACGACATTAATGACTGGCACTACGCCCAATGACTCATTCATAACAGGAAGGGATTTGGTTTCATTATGAAAAAGCTCATCACTCATCTGATGGATGGGTTGGGCTGGGAGGACCGCGGTTGGACTGAGCCTAACGCTGCCGTATTGTGCCTCTACCAAGCCATATTTCCTAACAACAACCTCTGTCCGTCTTTGCCACGGAAAGAGCACACTCCCTCAGGGCAACCTCCACATACAGGCCACCCATGAGTACCCCACACACACACACACACACACACACACACACACACACACACACACACACACACACACACACACA
>JAVQJG010240411.1:0-29577 GCA_036024015.1 Craterocephalus amniculus | reverse complement strand
TGCTTTGATCAGTTCCGCTTGTAGCCCACATGTCACGTCCGGCACGGCCCGGATTGCGTTCACAAGCCAACCATCCGTGCTCGAGCACGGGTGGCCCGGGTCCTGGACTACCTCCCAATCTGGGCCACCTGTGCCGCGCCCGGGCCCAGCCTGTTTGCATTCACATGGACAAAATCTGTGGTCAAACGTGCTCGGACCCGGGCCCGACCACGCCATGTGAAAAGGCCCGTAGTCTCATCAACAGGCAGTGTCTCCCCATCTTCAATAGTCCAGTTATGTTGAGTCTGTGAGAATTGTTGCCTCAGTTTCCCGTTCTTAGCTGGCAGGCTGGGCTCCTGGTGCGGTCTTCTGCTGCCGGGACCTCTGCTTCAAGGACATTTGAGACATTGATGTCAAGGCAACTGCTGCTTTATTTTCTCTTGTTCGGACCGTTCTCTGTAAATCCTGGAGATGGATGAGCGTGAAAATCCCAGTAAATCAGCAGTTTCTGGAATACTCAGACCAACAACCGTGCAACAGTCAAAGTCACTTAAATCCTTTCTCTTGCGTGTTCCGAAGCTCAGATTGAACTTCAGCAAGTTTTTTAATGACTAAATGTGTTGAGCTGCCGCCTGATTGGCTGATCAGATGTCTTTGTAGACCAAATTCTACTAAGTTGAAATTTGCGTGCTGCTCATATTGGCATCTGATTTATGGTCAAAGTCAGGGATTGGTCTATCTGAGTTTTCTACATCTATGCAGAGCTAGAGATGACAAATCATGGCTGTTACAGGCAACAGATTGTTACCATATGGAGCCACAAACCTGGAATGAATACAACGCTTCATAAAAAGAAAGGCAGGTGTATGGATAGAAATGAAAATGAAAAGAGATCACATATTTTTTCTTGTTAAACACAAAGAAGGTAAGTGTTTTTGATCTAAGATTAAAGGCCCCTACGTACGAGAAGCAAGAACTTTGTTCTGTTCTCGAGGAACAAAATTATGTCACTTTGTTCTCACCAGACTTGATTGAGGAGACTTCTCGATGCATCGGGCTGGCCCAACTTTTTTTGTGGGGCTCCGAGAAGTGTCAGACAATTTATTTGGACATGTGAGGTGGGTGTAGAAAAGGTGTGAAAGCATGAAGGGAGACGTAGTGACGTCCGCATTTCTACTGGTTCAGGATGAATGAACAGATTTAATGCCCTGCTGAAAACAAACTTTTTTCTCATTCTTGCGGAAAAAGAACAAATTTCTCGCTTCTTATTGAGTATGTAACAAGCTTAAGTTTTCCCCAAGAGAAAAGTTAAATAATGAAACTTTATATACTGTAAACTTTAAGAAAATATGTTCAGGAGAGAATAGGTTATAAGTTTTTTATCCTTTTCTATTTCACTACAAACATTGCATAAGGACCAGGAAGAAAACTATGAACTTAATTTTTAATCAAACCCTTCAGTGGCTGATGTAAATGAGATGAACAAAGTCTGCAGAGCACAGCACGCTGGCTTTCTGAGCAACTCAGCGTGTTTATCTTTGAAGCAGATTAATGTTTATAGATGTCAAAGAAGCAGGATTCTTTCCAGCAACATCTCAGCTTCTCTCTGCATCTTTTATTGCCTTTACATTTGCTTCCACTTCTCTACTCGGGTCTGTTGACATTGTGTCAGGTGGTTCCCCCCTGAAGTTGAGATCATGTTCGCATTTATTGCTCAAACGTAAACATAGACGCATTTAATGTTTTGCTATTGTCAGATTCTGAACCATAGCACCGATGCAGATGATGATATTGGTGTAAAACTCAGCAACCAACAGCTGTTCAGCATATTTACACTGCTGTAAAGAATCAATCCAAAGTAGTGAAATACCACTTACCAATATACATCATAGTTATGTTGCAACAGATTCTCAGCAATCACGACTCTTTGTTTTTACTCTTTGTTTCGTGATGCACCACATGTTTTCCTTTGGTCAGAGGTCTGCGGCCCATTCTGTAAAAGGACTTTTCTGATTATCCCGGCCTATCATTCCCATGGTTTAACTTCACAAAAACAGTGACATCTATGTTACAAAGTTATGTAGCACAGCGAGGCTTAGTTTAACTGGGAGAATTTCTTCCACCGCCCAGTCTGGGATCAATTTGACAGGAAACGTCTTTTTGTACAGATATCTCAACATTTAATTAACATTTCATTCATTCTTAGGTTCTTTGCTTTGTGTTGATTGTCACAATTCTGTTTTTAAATGTTATATAATTAAACTGATTAGGATGGACAGGGTTACAGCTGATGCAGTTTTATAAAAACTTCTATAATGCAACATATGCAAATGTTCTTGCTTTTAACACAGTGCTGGTTGAGAAGACTGATTTTGGGTTACAAACATGCAAAGTTGTTTTCAATGAGGTTAACGATGAATGCCCATAAATCTTTACTATTATGAGCCTATTTTGAGATGACATTATGAATAACTCTGGCTGACAAGGTCTTTTCAATTTTAAAGTTGGCTTTGGGAACGGTCAGGCTTTCCTTGACATCAGTCCAAGGATGCCTATCTGGACATACAGCTGGGGCCAAAGATCCAACACAACACTGACCAGAGCCATGCCTCGAGCGTCCTACAGAGAGCCTTCACTGGACAAAGATTAAGATTTGATCATAGCTTGTTCTTATATGCAGCAGAAGAACTTCACCATTTGCTGACACATCAGGAACGTTTGTTTGGAACAAATTACAACTGCTGTTATTAGCAAGAAAATGTGGCAGGAGAGAAGGAGTGCCTGGCAGGGATTGATCCCATGACCTCCCGGGAGAAAGCCATGCACACGGACCAGTCAGCCAAAGGGATATCCCTGTGGCCAAGTAGTCCTGTACTTTTACTTTGGGATTCAGACAAAGGTTTCCAAAAGGATCTGTTCAGAACGAGCAGCATGAGAGGTGACAAGTCACAGTAGATGGTAGACGTTTTTTAGTTTGAGGCGAAATCAGAGTGAATCTTGAGCCTTTTTCTGGTGTTTACATACTTTAAGAAGCTAGAATTTTTTGTTTAGTCCTTCCAATTAAAAGTTCCCAAACAAGTTTGGTCTTTGTAGGTCCTAAACATGACATGATTCATGGTGTCATCTTTGTTGTCGATTCCTGCTTCATCAGCCATTTGCAAATATCAGTGGTGTAACAATACTGTAACTGTGCGTTCAGCTGTGTTCAGGCACCCAAATGCTTCTATGCAGATATCAATGTCCTTGGTAAACTAATTGTATTGCTACATGATGGTACGAAGAGCTCGTCTTTGGTAGCATCTTAGTATCTATCTGTGTTTATCTTCCCACGAACTAAGATAAGGATTTGGGCTATTCAACCAACAGAAATGGACTTCAATACTCGTAATACTCCTAAGGCTTTGAAGATGGGAGGGGCTAATAATCTATTTCATCACAGAGTGAACTGAGCACCAAAAAGGATTAAGAACTAAAAAGCAGAGGCAATAAGTAAAAAAAGCTTCTTTGGCAACATTAATATCTTTCTTTCCTACAACTGAGGAAAGTTACAGAACATAAAGATGTGATCATTATTTTTGCTTAACTCACCAATAATTCTTTATCACTAAACTAATGGCTTTGAACATGCTCAAACACTTTTAAAATTTTAAACCATTGATTCTCTGAAATTTTGGAGCAATTCCAAATCCTCACAAGAATCTCGATTCTGATGTCAACTGATCTTTTTTGTACCCCTATTACTTTAAAACTTTAAAAATTAAGTAAATGAAAAGAAGAATATGGAGAAATAATTGTCAAATTGGCCAGGCACATCTAATGAAACCACTTTGTACCTTAAGATGGGCTAGAGAGTCAATGTAGTGGCACGAAAGAAAACTTCTGGCCTAATGTTTTCTCTTAATACAGACTGTCAGATCTGTCATGGAAAATGATCACATATATGATTTTAATATAAACGCAGTTTGTGAAACTTCTGATTCCACAAAGTGCTTTTAGCATTTTCTTCAATAGCAACAATGCCGAGGCCTGGAATCCTGGTCCCACCTGCAACAAGCAAAGGCTGTTTATGTTTTATGTAAGATCACCGGACTTATCTGAGTTTTTTAGCAGTCTTTTTCAGCAGTTTTTAACGTTCTCTTTGCTATCCGTTATCTATTAGATACACATAATTTCTGACCGTCCTACCTTGGCTGCTCACCGTAGTGGTAAAGTGAGCCAGCCTGGACATGGCAGGAGGATTAGGCTTCCTTAGGCGTTTACAGGGTGTGGAGGGTGATGGGTCATTATCTCATTACTAAGACCATAAAATGAAACAAGTATTGCAGAGGAGTTTAACCGGCAGCTAAAACTCCCCAAGTTAGGAACCAAGTTAGCTCACCGATTAAGTAGAAAAGCAGGCATTTCTGCATGTGTTTTAATACTGGGATGTTTTTACGTGGGTCCATAATGTAAATAATGTAAATTTAATAGATTTTGCACTTCTCTGGTCACACCTCTTCTGAGACGGATAACAATATTTCAGTGGTCTGATGCAGCTGCGTGAGTTGCCGACTCCACCATTTCTCCCAGTGCCAGCTGAGCTGTGCCCAACATTCTTACTGGAACATAGAGACTGTATTTGGCAACCCGCACCAGCCAGCCAATTGGCTGGTAGATGTAAACAGAACGCCACTGTCAAACCTATCAAAATTTATATTTTCAAGTTAAATGTAACTACTTAAGGAAATGTTGTATTTTCATTCTGCACCCCTCTAAATGCCTTGTAGAGGCATTACTTTTTCAAAAAATATAGCTTTTAATATGTTTCATATTCAGTCTTCAAATTATGACTGATTTCACATTTACCTTTAATGCATTATTTTGACTCCTTTAAAATATGGCGTGTGTGTGTGTGTGTGTGTGTGCAGTTGATACCTGGCAATTTTAATGGTGGTTTCCAGAAAAAATATCAACTTTCATTATCTTGCTCCAGTTTTACTAATTTTCCACCAAGACACTGCAGCCTGCAAATAAAAACAAAATGCAAGATTGAACTTAAATTTCACCTGTGCAAAACACTGCAGCTATGAGTATTGGGGTCTAACACTTTAAAAAAAGACGTAACTATTGTAAAAAGCAAGACTCCTGCTCAGCTTTACTAACAAATTTACGGCGTCTCTGATGAGTAGGTTGGAGGAATTTGGTTATGAGGCACAAATGCTGCAGCCTGGTGGTCTTGCACTGCGCAGTATGGAGAAAATGTCAGAACGGGATCGTAAAACTAAGACAAATTGAGACCCTTGTGTTTTGAGGAATTTTTGTGGGAAATTCTGAAGTTCAGACCAAAGAATGCAAACAATGACGTCACGGCAATGCATCTCTCATTTTATTCAGAACACTGATAAACAAGAACAAATAAGAAAATCCAGAGAGAAACCATGTGTGGGCAGAACAATAAGTTAATATGAGAAGATAATCTGTGTCCCAAACAAAAAAAAAAAGAAAAAGAAAGTTCTAAGATAAGATGCAAAGGCAAGTGAGTGACATGTTATACTGGTTAGAGCAATCACAGTGAAAGAAATATGTACAAGACCAAAGGATAAAATTTACAAGATTACTATTATCTGTGACAACAGTGACACATCAACATCTGCAAAATGGAAAAACATAAAGGGTATTGTTACGGCAAAATTCACTTTCATGTCAAAAGTGAGTAGAAATATGAGAAATATTTCTAAAATTAAGAATAAGCTCACTCTCCTCCACCCAGTGTGCTCCTCCATTCACAACAAGCTTCAGTAAGACTGACGGCCGAAAAATGACACTTTTTTTCAGGGAGGAAAGGAAATTACATCCAACTCGTTTCTCTTTCTTCTCCCCCTTCCTCCCTCCTCACACACCCCTCCTTCTCTCAGAGGAAATGTAGAAATATATTTAATTCATTGCTTAATGGCCTTGGCTGTGACCAGACATGTGAATGCAATATAGACAGGGAATAAAAAAAATATACATACTTCCAATTTCTGTCTTTTTTTCTCGTCCACGGGGAGACAGCTATGTAGTGGATCCAAAAACTGAAACCAAGTGAGTATTACTCCCACATGTTGTAGGCCGTGGAGTTCAGCTTTACAACTTTTACAGCTTTCTGTGCACAGAGCCATCTTTCAAATCCCAGTGTTGCCATTTCTCAGCATGAAAGCTAAAATGTCCCTCTCAGTCCGGTGCCTGAGTCAGCAGCTTCCTTCAAAACCTCTGCATCTGTGTAACCTGCCGCCCATGCATGCGCTACGCTACATTACTTTGTCATCAACCTCTCCTTTCCAGTATGTTGTGGTTAATTCATTGTTGTGGTTGTGATCGTGCCTAGGAGGAATCTTCAGCATGATTTAACTTAACTAGTTTCTCTTCCATAAATGAGGGTTTGCCACGCTTCTTTAAATTCAGTTGCCAAACACAGTGAAACCCGCCTCAGATTATTACAGCTAACTTATTATTAAAAGTTCCCAGCAAAGCAGACAGAAAATGTGGACAAACTGAATTTTTTGCCAGTTTTGCAAAATAAACGTGAGAACAGCATGAAATTATAAAATGAAACTATACATCCAGTCAGTATGAGGGTTTTGAAAATACAACCCTTAACTAAAACAGACTAATAAACATGACAGCAAAATGCATGCTGGTATTTGTAGTTTGCTGTCTATAAAAGCTAAGTTCAAAATGAGCCCAACAGGTTCAACTACACACCCCTCTGCACACACACCAATCATCGATTAAAAGGCCTGAGTTGGACATCAGACATTTTACTGGATACGTGACTGTTTGTAAAGACGACAGCAGAAACAATCGTTAACATCCCACCTTATTTTCTTCTCATTTTTGCTGCCAGCTCAGTATCTGCTACTAAAACTAAGTTTACGATCTGAAAGTCCATGTGAGTACGAGCCTTAACTGGTTTAGTATTTTTCTTGTATGTAGAGCTGAATGTAAACATAGTAAATGAGAGATACCACTATTCATTTTGGGAAATGGTGTTTACAGTTTGTTTTTTAAGGCGTTTGGAGTTTTGGGAGACCCATCAGCCCTGAGCCTCAATCTGTCAACATAATTCAAATTGCTCCATGTACATAGCATATATCAGCTCTGTCGCTGTGGAAGTGCTGATCAGGGATCACTGAAATTTCATACCAGCTTCCCAAAAGGAGAAAATGGTCCAAGATCAGCAGTCCTACTTGACAGCGCCTGATTAGTGCTGGCTAAAATACTCAGTAGCCCCATTCTACCAAATATTTTGGTTTTGTTAAAATAATGTCAGTCTCTTCATCTCAGACAAGCTCCACCTTGGAGTTGGGGTACACAGCAACGACATCGTAGCCCTCTGGAGGTTGGACGCGAGCCTTGGCATGGGTCTCGCAGTAGAGATTGTCCTCGATGAAGAAGTAACCCTTTTGCTTGAGGTTGATGCTGCAGTCGTCGCAGATGAAGCAGTCGGGATGGTAGAGCTTGTCCCGGGCCTTTACAATGGTGCCCCTGCACAGAAAGATGACAGGAAAGGCTGCTCATGTGTATAGACTGAGGAATGAAAACTGATGCAAGTCTGTTAGTTAATGCACATTTGGGAGAAAAAGTGCAAAAGGTTTCCTAAAAGTCTCTGTGTATAGGGAGGTAAAACACTCTGTTTTTTATTTTATTTTATTGCGTCTTGGCTTATGCAGTTGCAGCATCTGCAGCAGATACAGTCTGTTCATACATGAGTATATTTTAAATTATGTTCACTTTTGTGGAAAAGCATAAGCTGGCACTTACTTGGGAGAAAACTACAGGGTAAACACAAACCCAGAAAGTATATATAAAGCAGTGTGTGATCCCCTGGGTGTGTGCTGATGTTATAAAAATAAAACATGTAAAAATGGAATTATTATGTTGTGTTTGTTTGGGTTTTTATTTCATGGTTAAACACCTAATGAATTCTTTTAAGTCATAACAAACAACCTATTAAGGCAACAGCAGACACCCTTTCATGCTACCTTTAACTCTTCCTTATATGTAGAAAACAGAAATGTTATAGGGCTGTTAGAGATAAAAAAAAATGCATGAATGGCTGATTGGTAAACACTGATAAGCAAAGTGCATCATACAGATCGCCTTAGAAAGAGTGAGACTATCTGCAGGTAGGCTTTAGGGAGGTGACATCATCCTTAAACACCTTAAAAGGAGGAAAGTGATGATAAAGTGCTTATGACTAACTCCGTTGTTTATTTAACGTTCTGTAATCTATACAGATGAGCAATCATGTATGCAAATGAGCAGGACTACATACTGTAGCCACTGTTACCCTGCTGGTATGTGAATGCAACTCTTTATATCAAACATCAGGGATGTTTTCAAAGAAGTCATTCTAAGGTTTTTAGCTGAAAGGAACATGACCGTCACACCTGGGAGGTGTAAAGTGTGTATATTTCTCCTGCCGGCTGGCGGTGTTTTACTTCAGCTAGTCCCACAGATACAGCAGCTGTAAAAGGCTTTAACTGTCCCAGTAAGATTTGACTCTGTGCACTGTGGATCCGGGGCAGCGACCATTCACTCATAATCCTGCTTCTTTTTTTAAACACTTTTCCAATGAAACCACAACCTGCAGGGTAACTCTTGACACAGTGCTCCAAACTGGAGGCTGTAAAATCCTCCCGGGTCATAACAGGCTTATTGTGCCGCCACAATGCTCGCTTGTTAACAAGTAAAGTAAGCTCATGACATCAGCGCTTACCTGCAGCTGCTTTTATTGAAGAGGGATTACCGGTGCTGGTGGTGATTTTGGCAGAACGTCTGTGTGTGAGTGTGTGCGTGTGTGTCTGTGTGTGTGGTTTCTACTTTACTGCTGCATGTACTGAATGCATGGGAAAGGGTGTGGAAGATGGCTTTGATTAATGATTCAAATTAATTTTCAGAGATTTCATAGCCTGTTGCTTCAAGTCCAATGGGATGGATTTATTTCTTTGATCCAGATCCAGATGCAGGGAAGAACCCAGACTCACCTTTCATAATCCAACCATTTAACTTTGTGACTTACGAGACAATGTGGTAAAAGAAAATGGGTAAAAAGGTAATTTCCAGATTAAACTTGACTCAAGCTTAATGGATTCATATCCTCTACATAATATGTCCTGCATATGTTTTCATGTTATATTTTAAAAAAACAAAACAACATGATACATAATCATAACCACACTATGATAACAAGGACTTTGTTCTATTTTTTCTTTGTCAGTTTTCATTTAATACATGAGCAACAAAACATAACCAGGATCTGTGTGATGCTTACACAATGCCGTTACAGCAGCGTGTGCACTGGGGCAGCTTCTGAAGACCCGGCATGGGGCTGGGAATGGGACTTCCCAGCTTTGGGATTGGTGATCTGACTGGAGACTTCAGGTTTCTCATTCTCTCCGTTGGTGACACACCTGTAAGTAGAAATGTAACCAGAGAGTAAACATAAGAACCTTACAATGGTAGAAGAGATCGAACATCTAAAAAACTAAACCTGCAGACTATAAAGACACTCTGCTCGAAGTCTTTAGGCATAAATGTAAACAGAAACTTTTCTGCAGGCTTCAGGTAACAATTTACTTTCATGTGTTATTTTCCTGTTTGCATCCCAGTGCTGGATGAATTTGGTAAATCTAGGGAAAGACTTTGCAGGTTCATGGTACTTTGCAACGTGTTGGGCGGAAATTCCCCCGAGTTCCAGTGAGTCAGACCTGAAAGTTTTCCCAATGTGGCTGCTGGGTTTGAAAAGGAAGAATTTGACACAAGATGGATTAATGTTCTGCACACATTTCTTATACCTGCCAAGTCCCCCCCCCCCCCTTCCGTGGGATGTATGGTTGATGTCTGAATCCCGGGAAGAATAACAGGATAACTGTATTTGGATGGAAGGTTTACAGAAGGCATCCGTAATTTTCCAGACTCCTCAGACTCGGGGTTCCCAGCTTGCATTTTCATCTGCTTGGTTACTTTTCTAACCCACCGAGTTCGGTTTTTGGAAAACCTGTAGCTTCATCGTCCATCGACTTTAGGAACCTGAAAACGTGTGAAACGCTGCCACCCTTTCTTTGGTGTGTGTATGTCTTACACCTTCATGAGCGCAGCCTCTCCTCACAGACTTTCAGGTCTATTAAAAGCTTCTGTGTCAAAGCGGGCTCTTTCTTTCTCTTTCCACCGTCTTGGCCTCTTCGTGACTCCTGGGACGCTGCCACTTTCCTGCATGCTCCATTCAAGTGTCACATTCTGTAGAGGCATTTCCTGGTGGGAATCCATCAGTCATCCCAGCACGCAGCAGGCAGGGAACGCAGCCTATGCCCACACCGTCCAAGTCTGAACCATCACACTGCAACGCTACAATCACAGGGCGAGTGTGAACAACACGGTGATTTGTCATCACCTTTATCAGACTGACAACAGCCACTGGATGCACCTTCTTTCTATTTCTATTAACTTCAAATACGAATGTTACACATTTCTGAGGACTACCGTAAGTGATGGATGGCTATGATCATGCGAGTGGTAAACACAGGTAACAGCTTTCCCATGCTTTGACAGGTGCTCAGAGCATCAAGTGTTTATTTGTGCCCCACAGGAGAAAATGAGAGTAGCATACTCTATGCTGGATGTCGGGGGGAGGGCAGCTCTTCCAAGAGCAGCAGGCCGGATCGCAGCACAGCTGCAAACTGCAGTGTATGATCTCCCTTCACTGAAGCTGTGCCAGCAGAGGATAATCAGCCAACTACGCCTGCCACTGCACAGTATAATTACCTTGTATCTGGCATCTGCCTCAAAGCTCCTTTATCCCTCCGTAACAGTTATCATGTGACTGCTCCTCGCTGTGTTTAAGAGGACGCATTAGTTTTATTTGTGGAATTAATGTCTCTACCACCTATTGATGCACTGAAGGAAAACACTTAATGGGAAACATTCATGTGGGTTTCTACCAGAGAGGAAAGCTGATTTACCAATGTCTTTCATTTGTTGAGCATTATTTTGCGATCAGACCCGTCATAATTTAAAGGAAAAGATGTAAACAAAGACATTCGGTCAGCAAAAAGTTGACTGTGCACAACACACATCTGGCCTGATATGATGTCCCCAGCACAGTGTGTTCAATAATGACCCTCATATCAGGCAGAAAAAGTCACACACCATCCATACAGAAGAGTTTAAAGTAGCACTATGTAACTTTCTGATCTAAAAAAATGCTGTTTCTGACTCATTTTGTTGGAAGGTGACAATGATTTGTGACATTCCTGCAGCTGTCGTTGCCTAGAAGTGTCTTGTTGCTTAGAATTCTCTCTTCTCAACTTTGTGTTCCAGCCTTGAGTATCACGCTACAGCAGAGTTTCACTTTACACACGTATCACACACCAGCAACTGAATACCAACATGTGCAGTTCATTGAAGAAATGCAAGTGGACATTACCCGAGGAAAAGAAAGAGAAAGGGACAGAGCAAGGGATGCAACACGACCTGACATCTGACTAACTTTTACTAACTGGAGACGGCTGAGAGTTCAGGTAGGATGCAAGACGACGCCTCACTGAGGAAATCTGTCAAAATTCAGAAGTTCTTCTTTAAGTATTTTTCTCAAATGGAGTCTGGTCAAATGGATGTAGACTTACGCTGCAGAAATAAGAGGGAGAGGTCAACAGAAAAGTACTTAATTTATTTTCCATCTACTTCCTAACTCACATTTACTAAGAAGATTTGGGTCGTGATAAAAGCTGCTAAAATGATTTTACTTGGGCTCTCCCTCCATTCAAACCACCAATTCTTATTCGTTCGGGATGCTGCAAATGTGCAAATTTGGATCAAACAAGCAGACTTAGTCCGCTTGCAAATGTTGGTCTTCGGACCAAAATACAGGAAGTGGACTAAAAAACAAAGTGGACATGGGTTCAGATCACAGCTTCATTGGTAAACATTCATGCATACGTATGTGTGGGAGAATGGCTCATGGCCAGACGTGGAAGAATTCGTGAAATGTTTGGATAGAAATGTGACCAACAAAAGGCCGCTAGGATGCAGCTCCATGTTTAGCTAAATTTGTTTTCTTCTATGTTGTGTGTTATGTCTTCTTCTTTAAAAAATGGAGCAGCGCTGTCTCTAATGGAGAGTGGAACACGTGATTCAGGTCTGATTCATTTGAAGTGTGCAGTGTGAAAGCAATCTTGGTCCGGAAGAATGTTGCATCCCCCTCGGACTAACCAGGTGCAAATGCACCAGCTTTCTGCCTCAGAGACGAGACCTCAGGTAAGCGGTACTTACTGAATGGGTGGAATAACAAAGTACGAATCGTCACAAACTTTAAGAGAAAAGAACAACAATGCGTTGCAGACAGCTCCTCTGGGCTCCTGCCTGTTTCATGGCCTAAAAAGCGTCTTTATTTTATACAGACTACAAGTTGAGCTGGGTTGAAGTGACTAAGCAAACATTTGAATTAAAAAAAAGAATTTAAAAATAAATCTTATGAACATGAAATGCAGCAGAATGGGGGACAGATTAGCAATAATAATATGAGAGGAAAGGTTGAAGGCGCTGCATCAACAACAAACCTAACATTAAAGATGATTTCAGGGGGTTGAAGTAAAAACTGAGATCATATTTATTTTCAGCTCAAGAAGGGAGTGGATTTAAGGCCAACATCAGAGGGTAGGAGACGTCTACACGGAACATGAATATTACTGAGGGCAAGGTCATGAAGTAATTTAAGATTTATCTGCAGACTTGCTGTTTATTTTAGAGTTCAGAGAAAAGCATCAGGAATAAAATATGACCAGTTTCTGGTTAACAGCTCAGCATCAAGCTGTATTTTAGTAAATGATGGAAGGTGGTTAAATGACTCTAAGAAGCAATAATTATCATATTTCATAGTTTCAAATTGACATTTCCTCTACTTTAGGTCAGTTCCTTTCCCTGCAGCTAAAAGATTGAAAGCGCTGCCAATAATAATCCATCAGATAAAAAAAAACAACAGAATAAATCCTAACAAGACGAGTGGCTGTTTTAGCCTCCAGTTTAAGCTTCCCACCACTCAGGCGACACACTTTACCCCCAGTGGACAACAAATCTTGTTACAGCTTTGAATCTCACATCATTTCATCAGTGTCTTGCTCCCTGCAGTTTCCCTCTCATTTTTTCTGGGAACTTCTCACTCAGGATGACAGTGTGTTCGCATGGGAACAAGACTGATGTGATGTTTATCAGCATCACTCCTTCCCTCCGAGTTATGGTCATTTGGGGTGAATCCATTAAACGGGAAGAACAACACGGCTCTGCTGATGGACGTCTTCGTTTGCAGAGGCGTTTTGTGACAAAAACTGCATGAAACTGTGTGAGTTTCAGAAAGTAAGTAAAGTAAAAGTTCTAAAAAAGATTACTCATGTTGTGTTTATTTCTTCCTCCAGCTGGAAATGAAACCCTTTTAATTTTCACCTGGAAACATAGTAATTTTAAGTCTTTATATCTAAACATTAGACTATTTAACTGACTAGGAAACACAAAACAGTTCAGTTCACATGTAAATGCCCATTTTCAAGCATTTAACTTGGTAATCTCTAAACAATCATGTTTGCCTGACATTTATGGCTAACTAGTCAGTCCCTCTGGTTCCCAGACAGTTCTGTGATCCATTATTCACTTCTACAACTCCAAGCGTTTTGCTTTTATGAATCTCTTGTGTGAAAAAGTCTCCGTGTTGAAGTGTTATGTTGCTGAAATCCTGCCTTAAACAACCAGACTTACGAGCAGTATTTTAAACAGTCACTCCACCCTTATTTCATCCACATTGCCATTAAATTGTTGCAGAGCCCGTGGAATTCTGGGTAAACCGACACTCCTGTTTGCTTTAACTTTAAAAGCCCCTGAAAGTCAACATGGCCCCTGCAGGGGCTTTCACCTTCAAACGGGCACTAACCACACAGATTTAAAAGCCTGGAAATGGAGCGAGTGTTCAAAACAATGATGATCTGACTTCAAGCGGAATGTCAAACATGTTCGCCTGTCAAACTGAATTGTTGCCTCTTTAAGAAAGGAGCCACTTAGAAACAACAGCAAAGAGGAGCAACACCCCCAGCCTGATCGCTCATTCTCACGCAGATTAAATGACACCAACAAAGAGACATGTAGCTTTTAAAATGATCCCAATGTAAACTTGACGTGTCTCTCCGTCTCATCAAGGGCTCAACGTGTCAATCAACCTGCCAGTCTGCTCAGCTGAAAGACAACTGACGGCAGACAACAGAGTCTCCTCTAATCTCTCCCGTCTATGGGCAGTGTTGCAGATTCTCCCTCCGGCCAGCTCCAGCCGTTATTAGCATCCGTCTCCTTCCTCAGATCTGCTTTTCTTGTTGCTTAAGTGTTATGAAAAGTGATAAATTGAGGAATCTGTGTGGTTTGGCTGTGCTCCAGCCCTCACTGCAGTGAGCAGTTTGCATTGTTCCACGAGCAGGGAATCATCTTGTCACTTCACACATCAAGAGGAAGAGCCAGAAACAAAAGAAACCGATCACATGTACCGGAAAGAGCATCAGCAAACTCTAAAAACAGCACAAAAAGAAGCTTCTTCCATTTGAATTGCTTCCTTATGTGGTGGATGCCAGAGAACTCAGTTAAACTTCCCCATTATCTTCATAGATGAGTCAGTGTTTTGTGTTTGAGTTCTTATTGACCACGGTTGTTAAACAGCTTTAAAACAAACGTATCTTTGTGGCCGGTGTCGCCCTAAGAGGAGACACCGGCCACTGCCTCCGCTTCCAAAATCTTAAAAGTTAGCATGATAAGCGAATGCTGAGCCTGAACAGGGCAGGGTTGATGTGCTCATCACGGCCCCACACTCACCCCATCATACAGAAACAGGAGGAAAGTTTGTGCATGAACTGGAAAAATGTTCTGCTGAATTATCTCATAACACGCTCAGTTTTCCTCATGTTTATGGATACGAATAAAATGTGATTTAAAATGAGCAAATAATGATTGAATATTTAAAAAGGAATCCCCATTATGGTAGAGTTAGATTTGAAATGACATTTATTAAAATAGTGGGGTTAGAAAAACCTGAATTCTTAATGTTTTATGGCTCTGGCTCTACGTACCGACACTCCTCATGTTCACCTCTCAAACTATTACCCTGCTTTGGCAGCCAAAACAAGGAAACCAGAAGAAAAGGTTTTAGTTCCAGGGATTATCCCTCCTCTGCTGCTGTCAGCATCACATGACTTCTCCTCAAATGCTGGAATGCCAAGTGGCCGGACAGGAAAGCCATATTTCTGGCTTTATTGTCTTTGTGAAGCTGTTTTTGCAGTAAATCGCCTTACCAAAACTTCCCTCCCCTGCACGCTCAGCCGTACGCAGGCTATTTTAAAGCACTTCATCTTTCTCCTGGTTCCTTTGTCTCACTTTTTCCCCTCCGTCCTTTGAACCTCACTCTGTTTTTCTATAAAAGGAAAACTATGCCTGTAAGACAGTGCAGCTCATAACAGCGAAGAGAGGCAGGAATCCTCAGCTTCATCTGCATCAGGAGAAATATTTACCTTCAAATCTCAACTATTTACATGAAGAGTGTGAGAACTGCAGAGTTCAACATACACACACAGCAAACAACTAACAACCATTTGCACCATTTTCTGACTTGTTATTCATAAAGCAAAACATTAAAGGAAAGGTAAAGTTCACTTCAATTATTGAAGTGTTTGTGCTTTTGCAGCCGTTTCATTCCCCCACCTCCATCCTCGGCCTCCAGGATCTCCTGCAGGTATTTGAAGGAGCCGGACTGTTTGGGCTCAGAGACGGGCTCCTCATAGTCCTGCAGCATCTTGTAGACGTCTGACTGAGGGTCGAAACCGTTACGGCCCACGGGGGACTGCGTGGGAGGTTCTGGGCTGGAGAGCACAAAGGAGGACAGAGTCAGTATTACTGCAGATCAGTGTGACGGATGACACAGGAACAACTGACAGATAACTTTTTATTAAGGAGCATTTATTCATGCATTTTCTTTTGTTGTTGCATGTTTCAGGTATTTTCTTGTACATTCAACTTTTATTATTATGTTTAACCCATCATTTCAGGTTTGTGATGAAAGAATCTAAGAATAAAAGAGAAGATGAGGATGAAAACAGAAAATCTAGCTTTTTTTTCCTTCTTTATGTATAGATAGGATGGATCCGTCTTACGCTCAGGAGAAGGGGTGGATGCACAGAAGGGAGTAAAAGGTGTAACCATGCACTTCACAAGCATCAAGTCTGACTCAAAGCTGCTTTGCACCATGACTCTACATGCTCATCAGCTATCAAATTACTCCCACACCTTAATGGAAGCCCCCCCCATCTCTCATTTAACAAGTTAAAACTTTGGGAAGACGACGAGTGGAGCTGCTGACAGAAACTGTATTTGCAACTCCAGAAGCACTTCACAGCACGTTTGTCTCCAGACTTCACTCCCGGAGCGAGGGTGTGTGAGTACGTATTAGTGAAAAACGGCTGCTACGATTACAGTAAACGTGTGTCTGGGTGTGAGACTGTGAGAAGTAGCAGGAATGAGTGTGTGAGAGAGCAATGAGTGACAGCCAGAAATGTTAAAACTTTGTTTAACTACGTTTTTGCGCCTGCTTCCAGGCCTAGGAAGGATTACAGTCTAGTCCAAGGGAACTATGGGAATGCTGGAGAGGATGTTCGCCGGGAGAGTCTGCACACGCGTTTACTGCCCGCTGGAGGGGACGCACAAAAATAAATGGCTTTTCCAGGATACATGGTTATCTGTGCAGGTGTGTCAGGAGGCATCCAAAGTGTGTGTGTGTGTGTCAGTGTGTCTGCATCTGCTAAGTGTGTCCTCGTAGGAATAGGAACATGTACACACACAGACATCTGCAAAGCAAGCTATACTCCTGCTCTGTTTCTAAATAAAATCATACCTGCTGAGGTTTTAACAACAGAGTTTTAATGGATAGAAATTCCAGTCTCACTGGAGACCTTCGACTATTTTCTTGTGTAGTTTTCTCACAGCATCGGTGTGCAATGAGGCTGATCTGGGAAAACTCATGGAGAGATATTTTGAAAGTTGGTACTAAGCCTCAGTGTTCTCTACAGCGTGAAGTTCACTGTAGTCCGTTTTTCCAGGTTCACAGTGAGCTTTTTGTCATAGTGACGGGTCTGGTGAGGAGAAACCACAAGTAGTCCAAATCATTCGGTTTTGTTGCAGCTGGTGAAAAGTCTTTTGGTTGAAGAAGAGAAAAATAAATAAAAACAGTCATCCTTAAAGCAATCCTCGTATCCTGGCAGAACCGTAACTTTTGGTCAAGTGTAGGTCTTGTTTGTTTATTTCTTTTAAATCCATTGTGTCAAGCACGCGCTTTGATTGTCTCACCTGTGTGTGGCGCTGAGGCTGAGACCACCCATCTTGCTTGGCAGAGATCTGTCTCCGTTGCTGCCGTTGTGGGCGTAAAGCCCTGCTGGGTTGTTGTACTGAGCCTGGTGCCCGGTCCCGTTCCCGTAGCTATGGCCGTTGTTGGGTCTGGCGTGTCCGTTGTTCAGGTAAGTGGGCTGAGGAAACTGAGGGAGCTGGGGGGGCTGAGGGGGCTGGGGTTCAGGGGTGTATGAAGGTTTACGGCTGCTGCTGCCGTATCCGCTGGTGATGGGCCGAAAATTCTAGTGAGAAAAAAGAAAAACAAGTTTAGAGCAAAACCTGACTTTTGAAGTAAAAACTGTCTCTGTGTTGTTGGGAAGGGATGAAGAATCAGAGGGTGTCGGTCTGTGGCAGCGGGTAGGGTCTGTTGTGTTTTGGCTCAGTAAAAAGAGAAGGAGCAAACAAGCATGTTCAGAGACAGAAAGCATGAGGCCCATTCCTCCATTTCCCTCTTTAATACAAAAGCTTAATAAGAAAGAGCTTTTGTTAGATTTCCAGCAGATGTTTCTGTAAAAACAAGCCACCTTGTGTGAGCTGAGCGCTGACACTTCTTACCTGGCTAACACTTGGAACAGAAAGGTTCACGGACAGAACTTATCAGATGAGCTTTAACAGAATTTTTATGGAAGATTCTGCAGGACAGACAAATTAAGCCCTGACATTACTCCACTGCGTGCTCAGTTAAAAATGTGTTTATGCCGAGGTCGTGCATTTGCTAAAAGTGACATCATCGAGCCACTCTGTGTTTACCGCAGCTATCTGCGCGGTGCGGAGATAAGGCTCCCCAGCAGCCTGGCTCAGCTGTCTCAGAGACTAAACTGCACAGATAAAGTTTACTGCAACGCTTTCGCTGATGTCACCACTTCTGATAGCGTTTAAGGGCTTTGAATTTCAGACGAAGTCAATAGCTTTCAGTGGCCGAGCGAGGCTGCACATTATCGCTGCTTCACACTGTAAACATTTCAGCTAAGATAGAGCAGCTTGTTTACAAGTTCAGCCGGTGCAGGCAGGACAGGAGGCAGACTGTTGTAGCTGTGAGACACCGGACTGAGTGTGTGTCCGTGCATGTGCATGTGTGTGTGTGTGTGTGTGTGTGTGTGTGTGCTTTGGGCTAGTTTATAGTGCTCTAGCCATATGTGGTGGGGGTTCACAGCCTCTTCAGGCAGGACCCCTGTCATTTCAGCAGATGGATCTGCTGGATGTCATCCTGTCTTCAGCCCTCGCCCGGACCACACACACACACACATACACACATACACACACACATAGACTTCTGTAATCAGCACTTTTCAATGTGTTGACTCTTCTTTACACAAGCAAGCCCACATCTTGGAATTAGCAAAAAGTGCTCCATCATTGACCTTCATGATGTTCTTTAAACAAACGACTTTCAAAAAGAAATATAAAACCACCTCCTGCCCCCGTAAAGACAGACGAACCCAGAAACAGCAGACAGCCCTTCACATTGAAAACCGGAGAAGCAGACGAGGGGAGACATGTTATCAGACACATTGAAGGCAGATTCCCACAAACAAAACAAACGAGCCCGACCAGATTCCGCTTATCTGAAGTCTTTGCACAAACGTCGGATCCCGCGGGGAATTTTTACCGTTTAACTCAACCTGCACGTTTTGCAAAGCATCACAACATGTGCAAGTACAGTTTGGTTATGAAAGTAAGGCGGGTGAAGAAAGAGGAACTCTAAAATTAAAATCCAATTTAATACTAGTTTATAGAAATCAGCTGAAAAATCTGGCCGTGCTGCTGGTTTCGTTATGCCCACCAGAACATTCTTCATCATCAACTCATTACTTACAATACCTCCTTTCTTCTCTAAACACCTCCCTCTTTTCAGAACGTTTTATAACATCATCCTCTACCTTAATTTCAAATTTTTTCTCCTCTGTCTGCTGTTGTATTTTTTTTCCCCCGTAATTACTTTTAGATCTTTAAATTTCCTGAGAATATCCCTTTAACTGAGGGCGAAGTTCTGCAAAAACAAATTACTGCCTCTACATGACTTTGCAGTTCTTAGCATTCGTTTCTCATATTTAGACAGCAGCTTAATTTTCCGATAACAATCAGAACGATAACAGACGAGCTCATTCATGTCTGTCCTCACAGAATAAGGGAAACTACTGCAGGAAAACCTGTGGCAGTGGATTCTGTTACACAATCCTGCTGCAGACACTTACAGTACGATACCAATCTATGCAAACATGACAAGAAAGCGTCACGTAATCCTGGGTTAACATATCAAGTGAACTATTTAAAGGAGAGATAAAGAACCTAGGAAGTGACCCGGAAAGAATAATAAAGTAAATTTAGCTTGAAAAATCTCCAAACATAAATTTGCCAGAGAACATGTGATGCTTTCCAGGTTGCCTTGTCTTTTCATCCTGTGATGCAGAAACGATACAACGAAACGATATAAGAAACCCTGATACATTAAACTCTAACTACACTTACACTCTAAATACACTTAATGGTTGAAGGAACATTAATGTGCAAGCAGTTGTGAAAAAGGGTTGATTGATATCATTAACTTCTCAAATTACCAGTAATTTGCGGACGTGCAAACAGAGTTTGTGACCTGCCCGCTTCTGCTGAAGAACCTAAACAATCCTGTTTTGTTGGGAACTGTTGCAATAATTTGTCGCGAGAAGAAGAGAATAAATGTAGGGGAGTACATTCTGCAACATAACCGTAAATCCACTAAGCTACCATTACCTGGCCAAAAGCATTCCAAAATGCAAAAACAAAAAGTTCAATAGTCACAAAAAAAGAAAATAGAGGAATTATTTATATCTTCGCTGCCCTCAACCCCAAACTGCACATACATAAAAATGCCTAACAGCTTAAAAAATGGGACTCCTGTGTAGTCAGAAGCACATACATGTAGGTCTTCTACAGTTTTCATCCACACACACCTGTCTGAGATGCTGCGACTCCATCTGTTTTGAGTGAACGTAGCCCCCCCCCCACCCCCTTCAAACCCTTCCTTTTGTTTCCCTCCACCTCCCTCCTTACACTTTTCCCTCTCTGGATGTGCACGTCTGCTCCACAGACATTTGCTTTAAATGCATGGTAGATTTATGAGGCAGCACATCTGCTGCTCACCTTATAAAAATGCCAGTTTGGTAACATTCAGGACCCTTAAAGGCTTTCAAGTTACTGCGACGGTGCAGGGCTTCACTTTCTTTAAATTGCACAAATGAGCTGTGAGCCAACTGACTCGTTAAAAAGATTTATTCTTCCATTTCAGGGCTGGACTGTATACGGGTTTAAAGGGGATTTTTGTTAAGGTGATAGTCACCTTAATAAAAGTGAAAACCCTTTCACCCCAAGTAACCTCTTGTTGTTTCCCAATATGGTCAAAACTGCTGAAAAGGACTGAGAGCAGCTAAAAAATCAACTCGACAGAAGACAGCTGAAACGCCACCTGTGAGGTCATCCATGTTCTCATTACTCACTCTTGAGAATGGATGCACTTTCATTTTCTGCATCTTGACTGAATTCCTGTTGGCTCGGAGGAAGAAAAGCTGAAGGACTGAGAGGAAGATGGGGAAAAGAGCCAATAGCAGTAAGAATTTATGAGACTCAGCATTGTCTATCACATCTAAATCCAGACAGCCGTCTACCTTCACTGAAATGCCTGTAACAACCAAGCGTGGCTAATGATCCAGGAAGACTGGCGATGTATGAGAGAATGCACTCAGAGAAGGAGCCATAAGAAAGAAATTTGTCCTTGCATGCTTGGGTATTCACCTTTACTTGCACTTAAGTGCTTCTAACTGAGATGTATAGAGGTCTTCCTTTCATTAACCCGAGTAAAAGTTACTTTGATTAATAAGCGCTGGAGTGGGAGACGACAGTACCTCAGTCCACAACTGTGTTTTGGCCGCAAAGTGGTAGACAGACGAGGGGAGGAAGGGTTGCAGAGGGGAGGACCTTAATTGAAATCATATGTCGGTCTTTAGCTGAGGACTGAGACGTCAGCCTGCTTGCCTCACCAAGGACGCATACAAGTTCATGACAATATGCTCACACATGCACAGCACTTCCTCCCCTGCAGCACGCTTTAATCCCTCTGGACATTCAAAATTAAGCTTTTCACATGGCGCTCTGCACCACTAACCAAACACAAACCGGCTCTTTACGGTTCCCTGGCTCCGGCTCCGGGAGCAGAGACAGACGGGCTGCAGAGGAGGTGACAGAGGCCAGAAGTGGACGGCTGCTGCTGCGGGGGGAGATTACAGCAGAGGAATGCCGGGCTCCGATCTATGAAAAATGTATTTTGACCAGTTTTCACTATGATATTATTCACATTTTCACACTGATGTGAAGCATCCAGAGAGCGGGAAATGAACTTTGCAGAACTTTTTGATGAGAAGCAATAAAAATATCTATGGATGTGTTTTATTGTTAACTGCTGCATGACAGAAACACAACAGTATATAGCCCAACATTTCAGGCTTATTTCACTGTTTAATTCATATATTTAAACTTTGTTTTTTTTAAAAGGAAAGGAGACGTTATTCTAAGTTATTTTAAAATTAACATTTTCCCTTTGGAAAAATGTTGGCATTTTTTAATGTTTACAAGCAGTTAGCGACGGAGCTAAGAGACATAAAAATTCTCCTTTACTCACTTAATTTCTGTCTCAAAACCGGTTAAAAAAACACATATTCTACCAGACTTTCTATCAGCATGTTCCCTCTAGCAGAGAGCTAACTGGTCTACGCATAATTAGAAAATGGTTTACCATTAGCAGACGCTGTCCTATACCGTGTTTTTCCTTGTAAAGACAAGCTGATCAATGACAGGAATCGTTATCACTCAGCCACACACTGTGTCCAAATAAACAAAACAGTAGCAGAAAAGTACAACTTCAAACATTAAAGACACAATCATGGAAATCTTCTGGAGATGAAGGAGCCCAGACAGGTGCAGCTTCAGAGAGTCCTGTGTGCTGACAACCAAGCAGGAAATGCGCCATTAAGAAAAGAGAGGCTGATTCAGAGATTTCCTGGGATTACTGGTGATTCATGAACAGCAAAAGAGGGGTCATAGGTCTGTCATCCAAAAGGTCACTTTGGTCAATACCTGCACAACTGCTGACATGACCTTCAAAAAAAACCTTGGCGGTCTGCTGGAGCTCGACTTGGACCTTATACAGTATACAGTCGCAGGTCTTAAAGTTTAACTGGGTATAAAAATGCATCTTTTACAACTTTCAATGCAATCTTGTTTTTAAAAACACAACTGCTTTCTAATGACTAATGTTGGAAAGCAACCGTCTTGTTGCAGAGATTTTGTTTTAAAAGTAAAATTCAGTTCCAAGCAAAGGAGGAATTATGGTCTACAAGTCATGCAAGGACTCTATCTGTCAGCTCCTATTAATGTTAGCATGGAGAATGCACATTCAGCTGCCAGCTCCTGGGCCGAGGCTGGAAGTTTCGAGTGACGTCCGACCCAGACCTCTCAGCTTCCGAATTGTGAGGCCTTCATTCTTTCCACAGGACCACGGCACTCAGCCACAATAGCCGTGGCTGTGATAATGGGCTGGCTGCCACGAATGGCATCCTGACCCTGTGTGCCAAAGAATATAATGTTTGACTCACACACAGACTGTAGACCCACTTGAAGCTGCCACTGTGTAATTTAAAGGAATTTTTAAGAGCTGCTGGTAGTCACTGGCTGATGGTTGAGCTTTACTGGTGCACCGAAATGTTCCAAGAGAAAAACTGACAGCCAAATGGGAAATGCAGATGTAAGGTGGGATAAACCTTTATGAGACTGGAAGACATTTTCCCTTACACACTGCATCTCTCAGTGGCACACAGAGATGTGGAAATTTGCATGCCAGTGCATTCGAGTCAGCCGGTGCCCTGCACATTCACCCAATCACTTCAATTTAGCTTTATTAACTATAAACATATATGGGTAATGACATCATGCTACACATTCTGGGTTTATTCATGGATGCAGAAAATACTCATGAGGAACAACCCAGGGGGGAACTGAATCGGATTTATTGTTTCTAAACGAATCCAACAAATGCGCTGCTAAGAGAAAACAGCACGTACTGCAGACATGCATATCAAGTTGAAAAGTAAGTTAAAATCTTGATGTTGCTTTGAAAACCTCGTCAATTCACCAGAGGCACAAAGTCTGTGTCAACGCTGAAACGTTGCTGTCCAGAAATGATCCATAACATCTTCTTTGGGTGGTGAAAACTAAAACATAGACCAAACTAGCCACTCATCAGATTCAAACATTCTGATGCTGTACAGAAGAGGATCGCTTGGTATGGAAGTTACATTAGATTTATTTTAGGGCTTGTAACCAGCACCTGTTCCCAGTAAGCAGCTCTGACGCTTCAATTCGAAAATCTCCCAAGTTTTCAGATGTTTTTTCCAGGTTATCACACATATGGGCTTATTATCGAAGAAAACTGACTGGATGGAATCTGTGGAGTGGACAGAGTGGATATTAAATGTCGCTGCTGAAGGTGAAACATAATTTAGGGACAACAAACTGTTGAAATAAAGATGGCCTGCAGCCTTTTCTGTATGACAGCAGAGCAGATGCGCTGCAGGGCCTGGTTTTGCGGATCATTGTGCTCTGTGGATTTCACTGCCAAGTTACACTATTAAAAGAAATAAAACTGACAACATAATCCCTTGTTTAACATAAAACAGGCTCGGAACGGAGCTCCTTCTAATAGCTACTCCTACAGCGATGATATTCCCTCAATTGTCATCTCATTCAGTGTAACGAACCCCCTCGTACTACTTCTGTCAGATTTAGTGACATTAAAAGCATAAGCAAAACCCCAGAGATGTTTTGTCAAAATATCGTTGTTATAGAAACAAAGAAGGCAATCCTTCATCGCTCCTTTTTGATGAGTGTCGGCAGGAAGCGCTCTCAAGTCTCTGCCAACCCAAAGATACTGAGGAAATGATACGCTGTTGGGTGTTTCATGATCCTTCAAAGTCAGAACTCAGTTGTCAAAGCTGCTCATGCAATTTACGCCGGCTTGGTTAGGACATCTACTCATTACCTCATCCTTACCACCTCTCTTTATCACAATTATTTCTATTTCAGGAAGCTGTGTATGATGTCCGGTAACCAGCAGCCATCCTTGCCAAACATGAGCAAATTTCCTTGGAAATAGATCATAAGCTCAGTGAATTTCCCCAACCAGCAAAAGCAACACACAACAAGTCTCTGCAGTCGCAGCGCACAGCGTCCAGTCATGTGATTGGCTGGTGTACAGCCAAAAATACAGCATTTCCTCTTGGACTTTATGAGAATCTCTCTTGTTCCCAAGGTGAAAGGAAACACCTCATGGCTTCCATGCGTCACTTCCTGCTCAGTAGCAAATTCCCACAAGTGAAGCTGGAATTTCCAACATAGCTGATTGGTTAAAGATAGGGATGATAAGATTTCCACCTGATTAGATTCTTTTATGATTTTTTGGCTGACGATTCGATTTAAATTGTGATTCTTGGATATTGGCTTTTTTAATTTTTTTATAAAAATAAATAAATATACAAATAATTTTTTACCCCAAACTTTTTTTGATCAAATGTTTTGAAAATATAAATCAGGAAAACACCACACACTAGCCAAACCATCATTGGGCTTGCTATGATGCCTGACGAGAGAAGTAAAAAAAAAAAAAAAAACAACAAAAAAATCCAATTTAAAAATCATGAAACAGAATATATTTATGTGAATCGATTTTTTTTCTCCTACCTCCAGTCATCGTTAATGTATAAAAAAACATGAAAAAACATAATACAGAAAGTACTGAGTGCTGGTTAAAGTACAGTGCTGCAGCATGAATACTAATGCTTCTGGTCAAGTGACATGGTGAAGGTGAGGCTCAGCTGACTGATTACCTCTTTATAGCCTCTGCAAACACAACCAGTAACAGTACTGAGATCCACATCTAGCAACTTGATTCAGTTCATTTCAAATAATGCTGTCCAAACTGGCTCATAACTCATGAAAGTGTCGGCCAAATGTATCGCATCACACGGTTTGCGATGGGAGCAAGGTCACGGCGCATATTCAGTTTCCACAGAATCCCAGGAACAATCAGCGTTGTGATATGTTCAAGCTGCATCTGAAAACAGGAGGAAACAAAGAAAGAGAGAGCTCTTTTATGTGAGCCTGGGGAGCGGATGTTTCCTCTGTTCATACTAAGAAGAATCCACCTGAGCGTGACGCTGGAGTGGCCCTGACTTGGCGGTTTCCAGCTGCCCAGGTTCACTTTGTTAAATGAGACGCCAGAGAGCATTTTTAGACTCCAGTGAAGGAGGGAGGAAGGACTGGATAAGATGTTACAGACAGAGAGATACAGTAGGGAAAATGAAGAGAATCAGGGAGAGCAGAGGATTTGTTACCCACATGAAAAGCCTTTGCTGTCATGCTCGTCTGCGTTTGAAAAAAGCTGCTGTTTGACGGTTATGCTCACTCAGGTTGGGTAAATCCTTGTGCTAATAAAAGCCGGTGCTTAGATTGTGATTTTAAGGGTAAAATGGATTTCTCCCGATGTGGTGGCCATCAAATACTTCCTTAAAACAAAAAGATTAAAACTATTTGACACATTCATACATAACGTTTGCACTTTGGATTCTGCTCATGCTGTTTGACTTGGAGCTGCATATATAGTCTCTTCTAGTCTATAACCAGCAATTCCTGTTATATTGTCAGATCTTACAGTGATTTCCCTATTTCTAGACATCATATTGTAAATCCTGACCTACAGCCTGTAGGGAGGAGGCATGAGATCTGATCCGTCTATGAATATACAGCCTTTGCACAGTGAAGAAATAATGCCAGGCAGAGTAACTTAATGATGGATTAGGTGAAGATGCATGTGCAAAGCAGTCATGTTCTTATTATTTTAAAAAGTCTGTCATCATATGTATAATGTCTCCAACGAAATAAAACAATGGTTTCTTTGAAGTTAACTGCAGCAGTTTGGATTTTTTCTTTTCATTTCTTGGTAATGCAGCATTATGCCAAAAAATACAAAAAAACAAACACAAAACAAAAGCCAAATCACCACAACACTTAAATTTATTGTCTGGTTATTGCAGAGTAAAAGTCCCTGGGAAGCTGCCAACATCCCCGCAGAGAAATGGTCGGATATAAACCATGAGGAGCTCTGATGAATTATGCTGAATGGAATGCGTTTTCCTACAACGTGCAACAACAAAGTGATTCCTGATTCCTGAAAATGCTGCAGCCTCCTTCACTTCCATCTCACTCTCAGAGCAGTACTTTTTTCTAACATGTCTGACTCCGGTGGGTGCGGGCAGATAGATTTCCTCTCAGCTCTGGGCGTTCCCGTCACACCTTTTCAGACACGAATATCTCAGTCGGCGATACTTGACAAATGAACATCTCTCACATATCTAAGACACAAAATCTTCATTGTCTATTTCCATCCCACAGCCTGAATACTCGCAGCATGTGTGCACGCTTGCTTACGCACAGCAAGCATGTGCACACACACAAACACACACACACACACCTCCTTTTCTCTGTGTTCAGCAACACACTAGCCTGCCAAAAATGGAAAACTTGGAAACCATCATCTGCACAAGTTCATCATGCTTTGAATCTCATTTTGGCAGCCGATACATCTGGAGAACAATCAGGACACTATTTGAGCCGGGTTCCCGTGACAGTGGGACGCTTTATCTCATTTATAATTAACTGAAAGACGGGGTACATGCAACTCACAGATAGAGTTGTGGGCCGGTTTCCATAGATTCTGACTACGATACAAACAAACCAAGTAGAGTCTCACGGCTACCGGACAGTACTTTGAGGTCGTGACCTCAGATTGACGTCGCTTCCCTTGGAGCTGATATAAAAGCCTGTAAAACGGCTCATTTATGCTTCCTTGAGGTACATAAAAAGGCATTTTCATTTCAAATGTCACCATCCACATTACACACAGATGGACAAAAGGCTACATATCCATCCTTAGGGAGCATAAATAGGTCCTCACACAGCTAGGATGCATCACTAAAACGAAACCTGTCTTGAGGTGGCTTGTGCGTACCTTAATGTGAACTGAGGGCTGATTTGAACCCTTTCATAGGTGAATATCTCACCCTTACAGACGAAAACCCAGAAACAGTTCCTAGACTTCACCACATAGAAACAGGCCAGATAGAGAATTGGTGTTCAGGAGCCAACTATCTTCTCTAATTGTTCTTTCCCTTCATCCTGGGCCGAAATAGTTTTCCAGGTCTGACCTAAATCTTATTGAAGCTGTGTGAGAAATTCAGGCAGATGAGTTCGAATTCAAATGTGAAGAAAATGCTGGATTTGTGATAAGGGGGAATCAAGGGTAAACAGTGGTTACCTGTGAGTCAGGCTCCATGTAAGGGCTTGTCTTGCCGTCTTCGCTAAGTGTTGGAGACCACACTCTGTCTCCGGATCCCGATCTGAAAGACAATACCCATGAGAGAAGAGAAAAAGAGTCAGATAAATCTCGTGCCATCTAACACCTCGGAGCTGAAGCGTGTCATCGTTTCTGCTGAGAGGGATGGATTTTACCGTCGCTGACAGTTTTCCATACAGCTTTCTGTATTAAGCATAATCATTCCTGAGTGAGAATGTGTGTGAGAAAACCACCAAAAAGTGAAAGTAGACACTGACTACTTTAATCCTTGTGGATTCCCTGAAATCTGGGAAAGATGATGACTTAAGCTTAAAGGGTAATATCCCATAAAAGCTATCTAATATTAGCAAAACTGTCCTGCTTTGGAGCAAATGAATCATATTCTGGGCTGAAAGCATGAGCATGTATGAGTTTCTGCTTTGGAACTGGATAAAAAAATACTTTCTAGACTCCTCCAAGAAACACAAGGATAAAGTCATCACAGCAAAACTCTGGCGTGTGAACCATCACTGGAAAACACACACACCATCTTCTGGGCCATAAATACTTCAGAAGTTGTGATAAGTGAATTTCTGGTATCTCAGGCTTTCCCCCTCCTGTTTAGATAAATAGTAATCGACTCCAGTTGCGTACACTTAACTAAAGAGTGCATAACTTACTGACTGGCAGCCGTGATAAAATACATTATTCATAGTGCTACTGAATGAGCCTGCTGTGTACAAATAAACAGGTGTCTACATAATTCACTTCTTCCTTTAATAAAGCATGGAGAATGCACTTCACTCGCGGTTCACTTATGCTATTTCACTCTCAAGCTGCATGTTTAAATAAATGCAATTTTTGTGTCCAAAGTAAAGATCAGAGAAGGATTTTCACTTCAAAAGCCTTCTGCTGCTATAGTGTTGAATATTAAAGTATCATTTCCCTACAGATTGGAGCCAGGATGTAAGCTGCTTTTCCTTATCCCTTCCCATCTTTTCCCCCACACCTCTTTCAGCATGGCCAAATCTTAAATGTGTGCATGCATCTATCAGCTTTGCATGAGGTGGAAGAGTTGCAATCTAAAAGAGGTGAGGTCACTGGATTGCAGCTGGCACAGCGTTGGTAAAGCTGAGGCAATGCTTCAGATATGGACTCCGGAGGTGTTGCCATGAAGGACGCTCTTATGAGGCGCCGGGTGTCTGGCGGATGAGCTACAGAGCTGCGTAGGATGAGCGCTCCCTCCCTTCCACAAGTTCCTCCACGATTCAGGGACAGAAAGCCTTCATGTTTTCAAATTGTTTGGAGGTCGTTTGGTTGCAGTGGTTACCGCACAAACGGCCAATTGAAAGTTCAGACGCAAGTGACATTTTGGAGGCGCGAGACAAAAACATGGAAATAGCCGTCCGTCTACAGTAGGGGGGGTTTGAACTGAATGGAAACAGTGAGAGACAGACGAGCTCAGGGATTTACACTCCAGCACTGTTGTGCTCATTATGCCGGACATTTCCCCCAAAACCCACCGCAGGCGGAAGCGACGCGGCCGCGCCGCGCAGCGCAGCGCAGCGCAGCGCAGCGCCACGCAGCGCCGGCCCGACAGATCGCCGCCATTAAATCATTCGGAACCCCTTTAACCAGCGGCGCCGCTTGCCGCTTCTCTAAAATACGCGGCTGTTCTATTTTTGCCGCTTGCCGCTTGGAATCCTCGTCAATTTGAGCAGATGGGATCATGCAGGCAGGAAGTCAGTCGATGAAAAACAAAG
>JAVQJG010240400.1:0-26457 GCA_036024015.1 Craterocephalus amniculus | reverse complement strand
TCGTCGGGCCGTGACCTCCACATTCTCAGCCGTGTGAGTTGGCTGATGTGGCCGTGGAGAGGGAAGTCTGGGCTTCCCTGCTTAGGCTGCTGCCCCCGCGACCCGACCCTGGATAAGCGAAAGAGGACGGACGGACGGACGGACGGAAGAAAAACGGTTCCATCAGGATCTGTATCGATTATCAAACTCCGAACAGCCGAACTATACCGGATCAATACACCATTCCTCGTATTGACGATGCTTTGGACTGTCTTACAGGCAGCTGTTGGTTCTCGGTGCTCGACCTTCGAAGCGGTTACTATCAGATTGCCATGGCTGAGGAAGACATAGAAAAAACAGCCTTTAAATGCCCCAGGGAATCACGGGAGCTCCTGCCACGTTTCAGCGGCTTATGGAGAAAGCCGTTGGAGATATGCACCTTCTCCAGGTCCTGGTGTACCTTGACGATATCATTGTCTTCGGGAAAACTCTTGAAGAGCACGAGCAGCGTCTCTTGAAGGTTCTTGATCGTCTACAAGAAGCTGGCCTCAAGGTGTCTATTGACAAATGCCAGTTTTGCCAACCCCGAATCAAGTATGTTGGACATATTGTCTCAGAAACTGGTGTTGCCACAGATCCAGAGAAAGTAAAAGTGGTGAAAGACTGGCCAGAACCCAAAGACCTCAAGTCATTGAAGTCATTTCTGGGTTTGTTGATGGTAGCCCATCACTCCTTCCTTTAAATGTTTTTCAATTTAGTCAATCAACTATAGGTAATAAAAACACCCACAGCTGCAGTCATTCAGTGCTGTTACCATGTCTGTCTCCATTTATCTTTGAGAAACAAACACACAAAACATCCATCCATTGAATTATCATACATTTTTAACATTATTAGTCTTCCCTGTGACATGCATCCTCTCTTCAGCCTAGTCATGATGCATTTTTCCAGCTGACCCAAGACATTTTTTATAAATATCTTGGCTTTAAATGTCATCCCTCAAAGGAAGACACTCAGTCTATCACAAATATTAGCGTTAAATCGTCATTTTGGGGTACTCGGTTTCTGCTGAGCAGGATTTGAAAGATGTAACCACCAATGTTAATATTGTACAGTAGTGGAGTAGAAAGTGGAATATTGCCTCTGAGATAAAGCAGAGAAGACAAATTTTGCATTAAATCCCCACATTTCTATGTTAGCATTTGAGTAAATATACTTACATTTTTACACAGGGTAATATTCTTATACTGGTTTTGTTTACAGAATGAGAAAGGATGTGTATTTTTGTTATTATTGTTGTTAAAATGTCTATATGTGTATAATTGACCTTTTTTGTGTGCTGTCTTTCATTTCAGCACCACAACATAGAGAACAGCCTCTACTGGCTTTCTGTTGCCCAAATGTGAGCTATGTAAAGGAAAAAAAACATCTCTGTCACATATAGTCATGACATTGCAACTTATATACTGAAATCAATTCTATGTATGTGATCCACATACTCTAAACCCACATATTCTGTCAGAGAACCAACCTGAAAAAAATAGCGTTTTTTCTGTTAAACTTTATACTTGACATGTTTTGTGTGTTTTAGAAGGCTCCATGCCTGGCTTTGCCTTGAGAAACACATTTCTTAAATTTACCACTGTCAACAGAGAAAGAAAGTTTATAAAAGTTCAAGTTTTGGTAGTTGGCTGGTTTGTGTGAACACAAAGTCAAGGAAGAACATCAGCAAAGGTCTTTGAAAATCAATTGTCTGGAAAGGATTATAAACTCAATTCCACACAATCTGGGAGCCAACGTTCCACCGCAGTGAGATTATTTTCAAGTGGGAAATGCTCAAAGAAGCTGAAGAAAGTATAAGAAAATATAACAGCTACATCTCAGACTTTGCAGGCCTTACTTAGTATGTTAAATGTTAAAGTTCATGACAGAATTAGAAAAGTGTGTAGGACTTTTAAGAAACCCTAATTTCCTTAAAAGTAACATGGTAATAAAGCTCAGGTTTGTAAAGTTGAACGATAAATAGTTGTCCCAGCAAACACAACCTTCACAAATCTGTGCCATATTCACATCCATACACACAAAGCTGGATCATATGATTCATGAAAGTATCTCAAGGCCCTCTCATACCAAATGTCAAGCATGTATGTGTTTGATCGTAATAAGATCATAAAAATAATATCTATATCATATTGTTCCTGCTAAAGATGATTGGAGTCATAGGAGGTGTCATAATTGTATGTCCCTGATCTCAATTATGTTTTAGTCATTTTGAAGGAGGATTAAAGAGAATAACATGAGATGAATCTGAGACATTTGTGAGATGAATCTGAGACTTTATGAGATCCCATCTGTTTATCCCACTTCTCAAGTAGTTATCTCATCTCCTCCTCTTTTGTCTGAGTGATGTCTTTACTCCTATCTCTTGCTCCAAAAGGACCCTTAGGAGAAGTAATTCTGAAACAAATGATCACAGAATGATGCAATTTTGAAAAGCCCTAACTGATCTTTGGTAATAAAGTGGTAATAAAACAGCAAGGTGCCAGAGACCATCGCTCGGATGTTTGTGTTTCATTAGCATACCTCAACTGTAAATGGGAGTAATTATTACACACAGGGGCTTTAAGGTAGGCCTAATACCTGTGATTTGTCTTTTAACCACTACGTCTGTCTTTTTTTTGTGATACATTGTCCTGTAGTGTGATGCACAAAGTGAATCAAAAATGTGTTTCTTTCTATAAATACCTTAAAAAAAACTGAATGTTGCTTTAGGAGAGATATAATCATCACTCATATCAACAGTTTAAAAAATTTGACAGCAAAATCTGATTTGTGTTTATTGGATTTATTGAAAGAGCCCAACCAACCAACCTCAGGATAAAAATAATGTTATTCAAAATTTAACACTATATGAAAATAAATATTTAACTATGAATATGTGCGTCTTTCATATTAATAATGAATTCTTAATATCATATCATGGTATTATTAACTAAAACAGTGAAATAATTGACAAAGCAATCTCTTATATTTTTCTCACATATCAGATTTTACACCACAAATGCATTTTTTTTTATAAGAAATTGTGTTTTACAAAAGTTTTTTTTAAAATCTATTTGTCAACAACCCATATATAAAAAACAACAGATTTTACATTTTGATAAATTAAACAATCTTTTTTCATTTCATAGTGGAATGTATTGAGAAAAAAAAAAGAATTATCGATGGAGAGCAAAATCCTTTCCCATGTAAGTCTGAATTCAGAATCATACTCAAAATAAAAGTTGAACAAAACAGATCTGATCACAGGCTGATCGAACTTGTGTGGAAGTTCCTGAAGACAATTCAAAATGAGGTTCAGTAGTGTGTGTGGCCTCCACATGCCTGCATGCACTACCTAATCAAATCAAATAAAATCAAGCTTTATTTATGCCAAGAGCAACACAAAGTGCCTTACACAATAAAATGCATATAAAATAAAACAATCATTCACACAACAAAAGATGTTATTGAAAACCCACTATTTATATTATCTTTTACACACAGTCATACACGCACACACAAAAATAAAGGAAGCCCACCCCCCAACCCCTTGCACAATTACAACTCCCTATCTCTTGTCTCTTAACTGAAAGTAAGTCAAAATGAATAAAAACAAAACTTAAGGGGTAGATGTTCCCCTGTAACATCTAGGCATTCTCCTAATGACACAAAAGATGTTCTCCTGAGGGATCTCCTCACAGACCTGGATCAGGCCATCAGTCAACCCCAGTCTGTGGACACTGTGGTGTGGCATGTCGGTGGTGGATGGACCAAGACATGATGTCTCAAAGGAAAAACACATTACTGCATGTTAATAACGGATTAAATGTAAATAAGTAAATATAATTAATTACTTTTTTAAAGCAGCGTGCCCAACATTGGCAATAAGCGGCTGTATAATGAGAGCCCGTCACTTCCGGTAGGTGTAGTGCTCAGTGCGGTCAGCATTTAGCCACCAAAGTGCACACTACAGACGAAGTGCACTTCGTGCACAACGCACTGAATTGCAGTGCACTGTCATAAGTGCACTGATTGAGACACGGCCACGGCCTCAGTTTCTCTCCTAAGAGTGCGCTTCCAAGGTACAAGGGGTGTGTCTAGCAGAACAGCCAATCACATCACATTTCCACTCTTTAGATTCAGCTGTAAACAATCTACTCATCAGGTAAGTAATCACATCAATTATCAACAAAACTCACAGGTAAGTGAACATGTAAGTTACAAAATAAACACTAACCACTCCCCTCCAAGCAGGTAGGTCTAGAGCTGATTAATTGGTATATAGGTGTGAATGTGTGCGTGTGTGTGTATTCAGGTGGCTGCAAACTCCACTACTGTGACGGCTACCCCATCACATAATCCATCACATCTTCATCTCCACAGGTGTCCTTCTCTTCACTTCTTGTTGGATTTGTCTGTTCCTCTTATTCTCTTGTTGTTTCTGATGTAAATTCAGTATTTTTGCTTAAATTATTCTATTAATAAGAAGAAAATAATGAGACTGAACCTAGTAATAGTTTATTATATTGCTAATTTGAATGGCACAAATGAAAATGAGCAATGCATATACTACGAGCTGATTATTTTGCAATTATTGGCTTCGAGTAAATCAAACCATTCACTGCTCATGCAGTGTGAACGTAAACTATATTGGTTCATTATGGCAAACTGGAAGCAGTGGTGTGGAAGCATGTCAGTAAGTGTTAGTGTTAGTGCTTTCAGAAGTATTCTGATATCAACTTCCAACTATACAATTCCACCTCACAGGATGAGGTTGGTGCATTCATCCTTTCATTCTGCAGGACGTGATCAGGTTTAAGGGTTAGGTGCACACAGTTAATTTAAAAGAGGAAGAGTCTCCGCCACTGTCTCTGTCCATGGTGCTGACATGCTGCAGCACAGAGGTACACAGGGCAGGAAATCGTTTACAAAGTGCTCAATGTGTCTTGTAGGGAGGGAGGATGACTGGAGGAGCATGAAACAATCAGTGGTCCACAGATTTTCACATAGACAAGGTCTATTGTCATTTCATGCTTATAAGGTTCAGATTTCTTCTCTTTAGCTTTTAAATGAAAGAAAATACCAGATTTTCTTTTTCTTTTCTCTCTCAGAGGCATTTTGAGTACCAAATATGAATTTATAGCTCCAGAATCTCAGGTTCAAAGACTTGTTAGTTATTGTTAGCTCTTAACACTTTAGCTATCAACAGGATCATAGAGATCATTGATTATCAAGGTCAAGGAATGTGTATTATTCATTACGAGTACTACAAACACTTGCTAAAGCAAACCAGCTGTTTTGAACGGAAATACTTCCACTTGTAAATATCCGATTCTGAGCAGTGACCCCCCCAGACCTCCTTATCCCCAGCCACCTCCCCTTCAGATTTTCCAGGGGGATCCCGAGGCATTCCCAAGATGGCCGAGGAATGTAATCTTCCAGCGAGTCCTGGGTCTGCTCTGAGGCTTCCCTCCGGTGAAACATGCCTGAAACAACTCCGATGGGAGAAAGGCAGAAGTTATCCTGACCAGATGCACAAACCGCCACAGCTGGCTTTTTCTGAGGAGCGGTGACTCTCCTCAGTGTCTCACCTATGAGGCTAAGGTCAGACAGTCTAAGAGGAGATCTTTTCTACCACTTTCATTTGTGATTCCATGCTTTTGTTCGCTGCCCACAGCGAGCAAATAAATGTGTGTTTTCATTGTTGTAGTTTAATTTTTTTGCCCTTTCTTGTTTTGTGTTGTTTTTCGCCACATTCAGACTGAGAAAATAAGATAATCATCTGTTCCAGGTCAAATGACAGTCCTCGTAGTTAATTAGAAATTACCAGGGTTATGTACCACACAATAAGCAGGTTATTGGCATGTTAATCAAACAGAGACATATTACTGCAACATATATATAAATACTAAATATTATTCATGTTGATACCAAGGATTGGATCCAGTATAGACAGAAAAGGAGAAATAATGAAGACTCCCTCAAAGGCTCACAGAGGTTTAATAAAGAAACAGCAGCAGATGAACTCCATGGCTCCACAAGGGCCAGAGAGGAAAATATTTTTAAACTGTGCTTCATATAAAGCTATGACAGCAAGACTCAGAGCTGTAATCTGGTGCCAGAAAAGAGCAGAACGTGTCCTCTTTAAAGCTATTTTTAAGAATACAGATAATGTTCCATCTTTCAGTATGTGATCTAAATGTCCAACTATTAAATATCATGCTGATAAAAAAAAGTTTCTGTGGAAAAGAATCAGTATTCAAATGTTTTTGAGAGAAGAAAGTCTGTGTTTTTGTCAAAATATTCAACTTGATATGGCAGAGAGCACTCAATCTTTCAGGGTACACTGATCATGCGGTAGCAGTATACAACAACAAAGTCACATCAGCCAGATTTCTTTCTTTTCTCATAACAAGAAACCAGCACAGATGGTTTCTTCTTTAACCCTTCTGGGTCACTATTATTTATTATCCTTACAGGGACAAAAAGTCCCCTCCCAAAAACTGCTGTAAAAAAATTACTGAATCAAAAATACCAAGTATGTAATCATTTAAATTATTCTTAACCCTTTAATGGCAACTTTCAAACAGAAAGTCACTATTATTTTGAAACAAAAAAAAACACAGAAATTGAGGATTTTTCCCCATTTCATTGAGAATAGGAAGAGATGTTAGGTAAAGATCCGCCTCATATATACAGAACATATATAACAAAATTGTTGAAGTTGCATTGTTAGTTTGATTAATTATTCCTTTTAGGTCATAAGGGGACAAAAATGTCCCATCAACTTCTACTAATATTTTTTAATCTCTTGACCATAACACCACATAATCAAATCAGCATCCTACATCAATCTTTATATTTTTGGTGTTTCCAATTATCAGTTTGATTTTGAGTGTTGATTGTGTTGATTGAAATATCGTTGTCACTAAGAAATTTGATGCTGGGTTAGAAACAGTTTCAGAGAGAGTGGGAGGTATAATTATGAGTGGCTTTGTAAGGTTTTTTCCATAGAGAAATTATAGATGTATTCTGTAAAATGTTTACAGTAGTTTTATGGAGGGGAACCTTTTACCACAAAAGACCCAAAGGATATTAAATCTGACATTTGAATGAAATTTTTAAAATATACAATTTCAAAGTTATTGTACAGAAACATCCTATGTCGGGCAAGATGGTGGCCAAAAGTTGAATGAAAAATGACCTGAAAAGATAAAAAAGTTTCCAGTTATGTGCAAGAGTTACAATGTGTCAAGATGTTTATATCTACAAGCACATAAGCTGATGTGTTATTAAACTAGTTGCAGGATAACCATCTGCCGATCAATAATTCATTTGTAATTTCAGGTTCAGACTAAACAGTGCTCTATTTTTGAAAGACTTTTTTTTTTTTACATCAATTTAAAGTACCACACAATGCACCTTAATCTTCATTTAATGAGCATTTAAATGTGCATCAGATTGAATTTTAAACCAGAATGCAGGAGAATAAGCTCTGAATAAACAGAGAAAGATTATGAGAGTTCTAAGAAATTTCTATTTGGACATCCAGCAATGAAAGGCACAGCTACTCATTTAATTATTTGTAATTCTAATTTCTTGCACTAAATGTTTAATTTGGGTCAAAAAAAGGCTATACCACTATCATAAACACAACTGATGTGCAAATGCATGACCCTGACTATTATAGCTCATACTGAGCCAAAGTAGAGATCCGCTCTGAGAAATCATGGATTTCCAGCTGAACAGAAACTTTAGTTGACGAACGAGCTTCTAAGAGGTAGAAGAAATGAGGCAAGGAGTAGCAAGAAGCAACCCAACTGTAATAAAATACAGTAGTCTGAGGACCTTTCCCCTATACAGAGTTTTTACTTTGGGAAATCCAATTTCTGACCTAACCAAGTTGAGTTTTCTGCTTCACTGGCATGAACAGGCCTGGCCACTCACCTGCAGTGTAATTAAAGCAAAGCAAACTCCATCAATCAACTGCTATTACCACAAAGAGGAAGGAAGAAAAGAGGGGTAACGATGGTGGTGAAAAAGAGAAAGAAGGAGGGATCTGGAGAGAGCGGTGTTGGAGAGCAAGAGATGAAGAAAAACAAGATGGGGAAAGAGGATGGAGTGTAAAAATATTAGATGGAAGGAGAGATGGGGAGGATAAAGGGGGCAGGAGCCAGGAAACAGAAAACGAAACAATCTGGCCAAATAAGGTTTGGAGTGGAGGGTAGCGAGCAGAGTGATTACAGCAACTAGACTGACTCACCCAGAGAGAGGGCCCAAGGGAGCTGACTAGGTGCACACACACACACACACACACACACACACACGCATCCACACACAAAACAGAGTGCCTTCTGTTTGTTACAAAGCCCAGCAACACATTCTGTAAAATTCAGAAAACACTCCATTAATGTCAGAAGCATTTTACATTTGTAGCAGCAGTGTTTCAGCGCTGCAGGCTCCATATCAGTCCTTATGCGCACACAGACACACACACATACACACACCAACAACAACTTTTGTTCAATTTAGTGTGCATTTGATATTTTCTGGTCTCCCCTTGGTACATCTGCTGCCATTGTGATGAGGGGCACGTCACTAACTCTGTCAGCGGTCCTTGCCTCTTTTCCCTCTGAAGTGTCAAGCATCATCTGTGCTCAGGTGCTCCACAGTTTATCTTCTGCCTCTCCTCGGCACCCTGCTGATAGATGCTATCTGCACTGTTATTTCCCCTCCAGTAATAAAACAACATTTTTCTTCCTGTTTCAGGCTGTCAGGCATTATTTCCCTGCAGTTTTTTTTTTGTTTTGTTTTTTTGTTTTACCTGATCAACAGCTGACAGTGACTCAAATTTGCTCAAGCAGAGAGTGGGAGGGAGGGTTCTGCACAAAGGAGAGCTTTTAATGGGAATGGAAGTTAGAATCAAATGGAAGTTAGAATCAAATTTGAGTGGATGAGAAAAGACTGAGAACTAGAGTTGTATATGAACGCATGAATATTGATGATAAAGGCAATGATTTGCCCAATGTGCAAAAGTTGAGTTGAGTTATGTCTTTCATTCATTTTCTTTATTGTCAAGAATAAAAGAAATATGCTTTTTGACATAGTGATAAATAAATAAATTTTTATCTATGTTTTGAAATGGGAAAATATCTAAAACCTGCAGGACAGCAGCTCCTTGAGGGCCAGAGTTTGACATCAGGGTATATCTGCTGCAGGAAAGTTTCTTTCCTTTTTTCCTGTGTCTCCTGTTTTAGGATTTCCTGCTTTATACAAATTGGTGATTTTTGGGAAAGCAAGTTTGTCTGAGGTTTTACATGCTTTTATTCTTTTAGGAATGGCAGTGTTTCCCGGAAAACATGAAGTGAAATGAGTTAGTTTGCTTTTTATGATGAAAAGTTAAATTTTCATGACTATTTACTCACCCTTAGGTGCTGTCTATGTTCCTGAATTACTAGTCACACTTAGGAACTTGAAACTTCACAACACTTATATGAAAGTAAGCTTATTTCATACAGTAGATCAAGAAAACTATTTTGTTTGAGCAGAACCAAACCTAAGTAATTCACCGCTTTGAAGCCTAAGAAACCTGCAGCATCAGTAGCTTCTTTGTGACTTCATGCTAATATGTACTGCTAATGACAAAATTTTGTAGTAAAATACAGATAGGTATAGATTTTATTTAGCATGATCCAAACTATTGAGCGTAAACAGCAAAAGACACATAGATGTAGAAAACATGGCTTTTGTAGTTTAGTTTTCTTTGGGGAAAAGCTGAACCTTCTGTTCGCTCTTCTTTTCTGTCCCTGTCCCAGTGCCTGTTCACTAGGCAAATAATTTGACTTCTCTCACACTGGTGCTCAGTGTGTCGGACTGGTGGGTGAGAAGATGGATGCTATGTTTGTACCAAGAACAAGCCTGGCTCGTCAGGACATGAGGACAGTGACGCCAGCATTCTGGCCCGTGTGACAGTTAGCCTTGACGGTTTGCTGTAATGACCTGAGTTACTGCGCTCTCGGCAGGGTGAAGCTTTTGGGGGGTGGGAGAGAGTGAGGGGGGAAGTGAAGGGTGGTGACTGTGGGTGAGGCATATAAAGGGGACAGATGCCAGCTGAAACTGTGGGAGGGGAACAAGTTTCTCTCCAGCCCTCGGGCAGCTAACACTCGAACTACATTACTGTCATATGAGAGTCCGCTCTGGCCAAACTGTGGCCCGTCACCCACTTTGACTCCCCGCTGTCTGTTCAGTCAGACAGTGACAGCAGTTAAACAGCTTCCACTTGAGGCACTTTTTCAGACTTGAATCTGGCAACTTCTGTCTCAAACTTCTACTGCCCTAAAATATTTCTGTGTCTTCACACGTTTGTGCTCTCTCCAAAAGCACTGTTGATATGTTTTTATTCATTAAAGACAAAATAAATATGGGAGTTGCGTGTCTTTTTCACTCATTTAGCATTAAATCTGTGGTGTTGTGGAGCTTGACACAGAGTGACAAGAGAAACAAAGTGGGAGGAGGGGGTGGCTGAGGAAGAAAGGAGGATGGAGACCAAACAAGCAGGACGGGAAACAGCGAGAAAATGAGGGAAAGAGGAATCAATGGCGGAGCGCCTGATAGATGCTGTCTAAGGGGTCATTATTGGCCATTGTGTGTCTTTGGCACGGGATAGGAGAAAATGTGACAGATAATTAGGAGGTGGTGATTTAAAGGGAGAAAAGCAAGGCTCTGCTATGGGGAACACAGTCAATGGACAGAACAAATAAGTCAATAGAATTAACAAAGCCGCCGTGCTCAGTGTACATATGCACCACTAACTCAACAGCACAGCATGTGTAGTGTCCAGCCTTGTGAGTCACCTCTGCATATGCATACATCATAGAGCTAAACGCTGTGGGGAACACACATAATGAACCATTCCACCTTTGTGTATAAATGCTATTCAACTAATCTTTATATTCACAAAAGCACCTGGGATTTTTTCCATTTTTTATTTACTTTTTTTTATGTATACACAATAAATCAGCATATTGTAGCTGATAATAATGCACCTGATATGTTTATAGATGCTTCTTCTCCAGCCTTGAAACAGATGTTTTCAACATTCACAATGTCCCATTATGTTGGACAAAGAGAGCGCAAAGAATCTGAAGGCAGGAATGGATGACTGCCTGTCATTTCCAATCAACTTCTTCCATATCTGCCTCAATCCAGGTTTGGAATGTTTGTCTGTCTATCTGCTTATCTATCTGTTTGCCTTGGTATCGGTCCGTCTTTCCTCTCCATTCAGACAGACCGGGTACATTCCCTGCCCTCTGCCACATGATTAGCCTGGAAGCGGCTGGGGTGAAATTGATTTGAAGTGGCCTCAAAGCATATGAAAGATTGATGCTTCGCATCATCTGCAGCCACTTGAACAGTCCCTTCCCACCTCTTAAATGTCCCTCCTGTTCCTGTTCTGCTCCAAACATCCTGATCAAACAGAATTTTAAAAAAAGAAAGCCAGCGTGAAACAGTAGATCTGCCTATAAATGTATTACACGCTGATAAATAGCAAGTTTAAAATGCTCAGTGGGGTGGCAGAAAGTTTGCACAGCCAGATCCAGGAAGAAATCTTTGTTCTTGTTGACAAGTCGGTCCTTATACTGCCATGTACTGCAGGGAAAATAAGAAAATTTGGAGATGATGATTTCCATACTTACTTACTCAAGAGAAATTGAGCAAAATCAAAATAACTATCTGTACATAATTGAATCAGTGACATCTGTCTCCTAGTTTCCTTTTAGTTTTTTATATAAATGTAGGCTCCATCATAAAAGTTCTAGATGTGAAACCCGATGAATCCTGTAGCGTGTCACTGGCTCTGGAGTCTATCCTCTCCAACATCCTGCAATGAAGCTGGGTACATGATGCACAGGTCACCTGTCTGTCACAGAGGAAGCAGGCAAATTCCACACAGGAAAGCCTCAGACAAGCTCAAGCTTTGAGTTCTTGGTTTGAGACAACACTAATAAAAACCCTTTCACTCTTTTTTTTTCTCCCCAATAATCTTACACCCCTGTCTAGTCTGTTTCCCAGAAATGTTCTCGCCACAAAGTCTTATAATAGATGCTGTTGCAGCCAAGAAGTAAGGAAAGGCTGAATCATCTACAAAATCAGTTGCATATCAGGCCAGTGTTGATTTATTTAAGCTGGTTAGTAAATTACTGGGCCAGCTCCTGGCTTTGCTCATCATTAGCTTCAGCAACTTGCAACCGACTGAATCAGGCAGCAGTGGATACACTAGCTTACCCAAAGGTAAAGTAATTATGATGGGGGCATTTTCTTACTTGATAGATGTAGACAATTAAATATAAAATCCAAATCAGTCGGTGATGGAGAAATACAAATTAGAAAGAGAGAGACGGACTCTGAATTGGTTTGCATGGGATTCGGGGTTTACACTAGGTACGCTTGACAAAGGATTCAAACAATGGGCAAACAAGGGTATCACAGCAGTATGCACAATAATGGATCGGGGCAAGCTGCAGAGTTTTGAAAAGCTTAAGGAGAAATTTGGACTTGGGGAACATGAGCGCTACAGTACTTGCAAATAAGATCCTACTTTGAAAAGGAGATAAAAACCGACACATCAAGTGAAATAATAGGGATATTCCTGAGTGCATATAAGGGAAAGAAATGTAGAACAATCTCAGCTCTTTACCAAGGTTTGATGGCATGCAAAACAAACTCATCTCTCTACATAAAAGAAAAATGGGGAAAAAAGAACTTGGAGAGGAGATATCAGAGGAGGAGTGGTTTGTCATGTGTGAAACCCAGTGAGCGTCTACCTGTTCAAGGTCCTGGAGAGAATTTAACTGGAAAAATTTGACCGGATATTTTATCACCCCTAAAATAAGGAGGGGAGTGATATCAACTCAGCAGCCATGTTGGAAACAATGCGGACTCATGGATGTGGATCATGCACACATACAGTATTTTGGACTTGCCTAAAGATAGAACCATACTGGATTAATATATGGCAGACATTTAAAAAAATTACAGGATATGAAATACCCAGGACTTGTAAGGTACTGTACTTGGAATATCTTACACGAGACACAATACATAGAGATGATTATTACCTAGTTAAAATATTACTATCTGCAAGTAGAAAATCAGTCACAAGAATGTGGTATAAACCAACTCCCCCGGGCATGGAACAGTGGACGTGTGCTGTGGAGGAGATCTATGTAATGGAGAGACTTACACACAGACTTAAACTGCAAGAATCAGAATTCAACAAGAAGTGGGAATAATGGACAGAATACAGAAGACTGGACGCCACCACCACCTCTCCCAATACTCATCATCAAGGAACTGTTGATTCATCCCAAAACTGATTGTTCATCATTGTACATGTGTTATACCTCTCCGCTGTAACTGTTCAGAAAATTTAATAAAACATAAGTTAAAAAAAACAAAAAACAAAATCAGTTTGCTAAAATTTAAAAGTCTTCTAAATTTCTATACACTTGTCTCTGAAACCACTATTGTCGGTTTTGACTGCAGCAAGTACCCTAAAGGTTTGACTTATGGATGCCAAGGGGTTCCAGACCTGCTAATGGGATGTCATGGATCTGGCACGGTGGCATTGCAGATGATATCAGTGGCACTTTTGTTAAAAATACACAACAGAAAGAAACGAGTCCAAGCAAAAAAATCTTGTTGAGTGTCTCCCCCCTCTCTTTCCCTCCAATCTTTATGTGATGTATAATTAACCAGGGCTATATAATGATTTTGCTTTCGGGTTCAGAAAAAAAATCACAATATGAAGCCACAGAACACTTCCCTGTGACTCGTATTGTCCATGGACTGGTCCCCTGAGAATCATTACTTGTTTTTAACGGAAAACTTCCACACAGTCCCTCTTCTCTGGGAAATAGGGAAAAATGTTCAGGCATAAAATGTTGAAGCAGTTTCTGCAAATAGTGGCTAACTTGTCCAAAGTTTTATCCAATCAGTCACAAGCCTAGTTCCAGTTCTAGAAAGTTAATGATCAGCCCGACGAGCCTCCACGCCTGACAGCGCTGGTGTGATTCTGTTATGTTCTCAGTGGGTCAGGTAGAGGCTGTAAGACAGCCGCCCATTGGAAACACATCAGCAGAGGCTTGGGTGTAGTACTTTCACTCACAGCTTATTGTCTGTCTGCAGATAAATGTAAACATTCATTCTTGTTTCTGTCATCCTGGCCTTCACAGTAATTACTGCAAACCCCAAACAGGCAATGGAACAGAAGATTTCAAAATGAGACAGGGACAAGGTGTTATCTATCATTTTTTTCAGTTAACCCTTAAAACTATACAACCACTGTGTTTATATTGTCAACAATTTGTCAGGAACAGCAGTGCTAAATCTGTTGGGTAAATTGTGACAGATAGCTTACTCTTTAGATGATCCACAGATGTTTTCCAGGCGCTTATATCCCATCTAGGAGGTTTGCAATCCAGCCACAAAATGTTATAAATATAAAGAGAAGAAAGAAATCACTACCATTACCATGTTCCTAGAGATCTTTTGATATAGAGATGATTGTATGTCATTTCCTGTCAAACAACTGGACAGTTTAAAGCCACATTAAGTAACTTTCTGACCGTAAAGTCTCTGACGCTTACATGTTTGATGATGTAGTGACATCTAGTATATATATTTCTTGAGCATTCACTATCCAGTAGCATGCTGAGGGTGAGAAACAACACTTTACAACTGTTTCATCCGTGATGCTGCATGATGTTGCAGCAGAGTTTTACTTTATACACCACATCACATGTTAGCAAACAGATATACTGTAAATACAATGGCTGTTTTAAACGTGCATTGTGAATGATTCAGTGAGGAACCGCAAGAAGACATCACCAAAAGAGTCAAGATAAGACTATATTTTTCCTGACTACATAGAACTCACAATTCAGGATTCAAGATGGATGCTGGATTAGTCATTCGTGGAGAAAATCCACAAAAGTTTTGTAATGCACCTTTAACTTCACAATTATGTCAAATAAGGAGTAGCCAAAGATCAACAAGTGAGCAGAAAGTTATGAATATGTCCTAAAAGAAGGAAAATAATATGCCTCCATGGCTGGAATAAAGCCAAGAAGATACTTTTTTATGAACTGTGGTGCAAAAACAGCTAGAATATAGTTGGTTTTGGAAGGATAGTATGTAAATAGCAGGATGAGCAACTGCAAATGCCAAGGAAAAATTGCAGGAAAAAGTGTAGATATAAAAAGTTTTTATTGAGTGTTTGTTTCAGTGGCAATATTTTCTCTCCTGAAAGCAAAAGAATTGAGAGAATGATGTGCAGATAAGAAAAAGCTTGGTCACTGTTGATCTGTGTGTTAATTCTACAAAGTACTGTAATACATTTTGTTTCGTTGTTTTGGTTGGCCTTCATGCTGCTATTTCTATTGATACGCATTGATATGTTCTATTTACATAATTCTTGCCTTGAAATCTAACAAGTGGAAAAATAATGTCTGGGTGTTAACTGGGATTAAAAGAAAACATACAAAAAGCAAACGAAAATAGCAAGAAAAGGCTTAGACTTTTAAGGGTTAATGAACATTAGCATCACATCAGCTGACAAGTTTTCCAAAATCACAATTTAGGTGTTTCCTTCAAGTCAACAATTCTTATGGTATCTCACAAACAGCTGAGGGCTCCTCTATTTAAATCTAAAAGTTTGTGTGAAACGGAAAACTTGGTGTTTTAAATTCCCTCTCTTTCCTACACAGGCATAGAACACCATGTTGACATTCAGTGAATCTGTGAGATTTCCCAGTAATCTCACTGTTTATTGCATTAGAGGAAAAAACATCACTTATTTGTTCTTTACCACACTGCAATCAAACACACTCAAAAATGACATTTGAGGCCAGGCCCCAATCTTTCCCTCAATCATCTCACCCTGAATATACCAATCAGCATGCCTTGTTTCAGTGCAAACTAATGGGACTGAGTCAAATTATCTCCAATGGAATTAGAGTTGGAATTGGAAAAGGAAAAAGAAACAAATAACAAATGCTGGTTCCTTCTGACGAGGACACTGATTGTGCCAATTTGCCCAATGTAACAATGCCTGTCAAAACTCAGATTGGAGTCTGCAAAAAAGGAGCAGATAGTTTTGTTGGAGCATTTGAGGAGCACTTTGCTGTGACACTTAGCACCGTCTTCCCATTAGCCGAAGAAATGCCCTTCACTGGAACTTTGAAGATAATTAAACACATAATGGATATCACTGTCACTCTCTGACTTGTTTGCTCATTTGTCTGAGTGTGGCTGCCGCAATTGAGACCCTATTAAAAGGGAATAAATCGCCTGGTTACTAAGTCATTTCACTATCTAGGAAATAGCGTGTGTGTGTGTGTGTTTGTATCTGACTATCACGTATTAAGTAGCTCTCTGTATCACAAAAAAATTGATTCCTTTTCTTCTTCAACAGTCACTGTTTGGACATCTTGCTAAAATGCCCATTTGATTTGACAAGACAAAACAACAGGGTGTGAGCCTCTATTATTCATCCTCGGAAATTCTTTGTATAAATGCTGTCATTGCAATTTTGCTTTCTTCCCACTTCTGTGCTCTGTGTCCATCAGGATTTACAATCTCCTCCATCCTGTGCTCTGTCACCACCTCTCATGCTTTATGTTCTTTTCCTTCCTTCCTGCTCCCCCCCCATTTGTGTGGTTTGGCCATCAGTCGCTTTCTAGTCTTTTTTCCCTCCATCTACAGAATGCCAAATACTGTCAACTTCATTCCTCACAAACTAATGGAAGAAATAAATCCTCTGCCTATTCTTTAACGATACTGTATTTGCGGTGTCTATATCACCGGGTAAGTAGGTGTGAGTAAAAATGCAGTTGTGAACACTTGTGTATATTTTACAAGGGCAATCTTTATGGCTGCTGTGCTCATTTGTTTAACATATAACTGACAGGGAGACACTTAGTGCACAACTTAATGATCTCTGAGTCGACTTGTAAAACTTTACTGCTGCCATTATGTGCACTTAAACAAAGGAAAGAGGCTGCTGCATGTAGTTTACTCAAGGCAAAGGCGGTTTGATCCGGTTAGGAAAATGCAGCCAGAGCATGCACTTAATTGGCTTTCCAATGCAAAGTCGCTGTTTGGAAGTAATGTTTTTTGTATTCGCTGCTCCACTTGACCATTAAGTTAAACATGCTGGAAGAATTCAGATGATACCAGGTAGGTTGTTATTATTAAACCTAATCTGGCTTTTATTTTTTTTATCTCTGTCTGAAAGGAGTTATCCAAACAGCAAAATGGATTTAGTCACTTTAAACCCACTGTGTGGTGCTCCAGTCAGAGCCTCGATGTGAGACGGTAAACATGCATTTATTAATAGTGCGCTTCAGTGTTGTTTTCTTACAGCAAAATTTAGACCCTCCGCTTCAGCAGTGGTACTGAATACTGATTATACACTCTTGCACTTGAAACAACAAGAAATAAGTGTTTGTGGGTTTTTCTTTGCTTAGAATAAAAGGAACATTCATTTGGACGTTCTTTACAAAACCACTTCAATGTTCTGTTAGAAACACTGACACAAAAGACTGAAACTTTAGGTTTAATGATGTAGAGTAGAGCCACATCAGGTATGTTTCAGCTTCACCAATTCATTACCAATTCATTACAGCATCAGAATCCATTTAAAAATGTCCAAAAAGAGATACTGATAGCTTATAAACCAATGTAAATGTAACTATAAAGACATTGAACATTTTACTAGATTCTAAATCAAGAAATGTCAGCGTGTAAAGCACCAATGAAAGATTACAATCATCAAGGATCAGTTTAATAGAGTTTAAATGACAGAAACATGGGGAAATTACCAGCTAACTGGAAAAAGTTAGCAGTAAAAAATTATTTTGTAGTGCAACCATTATGTTTTAATTAATGGCTTGTGATTATCTTTGGATGGAAGAAGCTCATGTGCTTCAGTTCTTACGACAATGAAAGAGGATTACTAATACATATGTGCTGAGGAAAAACACAAATCAGGCTTGACACGCAGCAAATAATTGAATGGCTTTCAACCGTTGCTGTGTTCCAACCGCACTCACTCTACCATTAAATCCATTTTAATATCCTGTTTTCTTTTCTGCCTACAACCCCCCCTCGGCATCCTTCGTTGTTCGTTCTCCTGTACATATTATCATATTGAAGCGGTCAAACAGCCTTTACATTTTGTTTTGTGTATTTGTCTCCCATCCTCTTCATCACTTTCATCTCACCTTCTGTCTTCATACCTCACCCCTCCCCTCCTACACTATCCTCCTTGTCTCCAGTCTTGGCCATCTATGCTTGGACGAACAGTGCGAAGCGGCATGGCCTCCATGCAGCTGACTGATTATTGTAATTCATACACTTTAATTAGCTGCACAAACCATTAGCCACAATTAGACTATTACAGAACGTTTTGTGGCAGAAGCCGGCCCCAAGATTGGCTTTATCTGCTGGAGCGAGGGAGAGAATGAGGAGCAGAGGAAAGTGAGACTGAGAAAGGGGCAAAAGGGCTAAATGTACTGAGCTTCGTCTGTGAACGCAATCATTTAAGTCAGTATGTTTTAGCAAAGATGGCAGAGGTGATAAAGCGATAGATGTTTATTCTTTATAAAATGCTAAACCTCAACAGGATAGTCGATGTGAGATCATCATCAACTAAATAGAAAACATGCATCAACCTGATACAGATCTTCTGTTTTCCTTGATTTAATTAATTTATTGTGACTGTAAACGCATGTGCACTAGTTCATTTTCCCCGTCGGACTGCTGTAACCATGAATCACTAGATCATTTGTGCCACATTTGTGCCTGAAATGACAGGGTGAGTTGTGTTATTAGACCTTTGAAACCATTACGGCACGCATGACATATCAACTTGATCCCGCAGTAAAGATTACAAAATATATACATCACCCGCGATGACAGTTGACATTACAAGGCTGAGTGGATTGAGGACTGTATGAAAAAAAATGGACTGCACGCTGATTTATATGAACATGCATTAAAATCATAATGTTGGAATGAGAATGTGCAGGTAATTATCATGAAGCCGTGGTACATGGAAGTGTTATTAAAGTTGCTGATGAGAATGATAATGTTGCAGCAGCTTCTATAGGTTACACATGACTTCAGATGTAAATTGGATGCACTTAATTTCATTTTTCAACAAGTCTACTTATAAATCTGAATCCATATGCTGTTTGATGTATTTTTTTCCACCTCTCAGTTGTCTTTGGCTTTGATATGTGATCAAAACAATCTCCTCATGGCATCCAGTACTTTTCATCATACTACTGCTCTCCCTCCACACTGACCTCATGCCTTACCATTAGGTCATAATATGATAGCTTCAGCTGAACGCACAGCTGTCATACTGAGGATCTGCACTCATAAAGTCCTTTTACAATGAGTTTTTTTGTCATTTACACTGACGCATTAAGAGCCATTTTTACTATATATGTCAAACTCTAATATTGTAGGATTCTTGAGACTGGAGTGGAGATCCCTGCTGTATGCAGTGCTATTTTCTACTTTGCTTTAGCATCATGCACAAGTCTTCTGGAAAATAAATCCAAACCCTTTGATTGGAGTACGATCACTCTACCTGCCGAGCCATACCTGCATTAGATCCAGTGCCACCAAAAAGTTCAACCATGTGAGAGGAAGCAGCCTTTCAGGTCTGAAAGCATGGTTCACTGCCTCCTCATTGGCTCTGTGCATCTTAAAAGGGCAGAAATCCTCAGGGGCAAAATAACAATGCCAATTTGATTTAAGGTAGCACTCTACAACATTAAAAGCAGATCATCTGGATGAAATAATGGCTCCATACAAAATTGAATGAAATGTTTAGTTTGTCCAAGATAGGTAAGAAAACATGTCTTAGATTTGTTGCAAATTTATGTCCCGCCATGTAAGAAGATTATCCTCTGCCTTTTACTTTAATTCCTGTCAACCAGATGCTCAATGTTCAGAATGATGCCGTATTAAAAACAGATATATTTAGGGGGGTTTTAAATGCTGCAGAGACAAACCTAAATCAAACTTGGCATTCTGACTTAGAGTCTTCTAATGAGTCACTCAATAAAAGCTGTATCTGCATAATTCCATGTGACTCTGAGAAAGGTTGAGTCTATTTGTTGCAAAAGCTCAGGACTGTGAAGCCAACATAAAGCTGGTAAGGTGGTCGTATTCATTTAGTGATGAGCTCATCTATCATTCACGCTCATTAATGTTAACATACACCGGCGCACATTGATGCATACAGCACACACATGCAGGTTTAATGGAATTTAAGCAGCAAAGAGGATCACCCCCTCCCCCTAGAAGGCAGAAGGAAACCTTTGTGGACTTGGTTAATGTTTGTCCAGCCTTTGGCATGGTGTCTTCCCCTATCAAAACTGTTGCCGTTTCTATGAGCCGTCAGCAAAAGTGACTCCATCTTGCCCCGTTCTCACATGGCTACATTGCAATTGTCTGCTCCAGTGAAGCCTTTTGCCGTGTGGGAAAGGTCTGCTCTTTCATGGACACACACTTGCACATGCACTTACACAAACATACTTTTGCATCTGGCTGATTCACTTTGCAGCAGCCTACAGACCTTCACCTGCATGATTTATCTAAGCCAGCAAGTCACACCATCCAGGTTGCTCTGAAATCCCCTCAGATCCCCAAGCATAGTAGTCCGCATATAGATATATTGAAAAATACTTCTAATAAAGTTTATTTTTCTTTTTGTTTATTTAGTCTTTTTTTTAAAAGAATTTTTTAATTAATTGGTTGATGCACTTTTAAGAATGCCCTCAAGATTTCTATCAAATGGCATCAGTCCAAGATAAATAAAGGAGTATTAAAATAATAATCGGTGTTTGAAAGGATGTGACACATTAAAATGCTCTAATTAAAAATTTGGGAGGGTTGGATGACAAACTTTCATCAAGCCACTGAGTTATATGTTTTGGAAGCCTATTCAACCCTTAATGAGGGTTTAGTTAAATCATGTTCATAATATTAGGGGTTCGCATCTCTAATAAACCTTCATTAAATGTGCTTCAGTTATCTGAGATATTAAAAACAACCAAATCGAAAGAAAATAGAAAACATAAAAGGAATTTTAGGGAAACTTTCGACCACCAATTCTTCCTTGTACGTACTGTTACCGCCAAATTTGACCTCTTTTGAGATTAAACAGCAGGAAAACCACTTTTCCACAAAATGTAAAACTGTTTGTACGGCAGTCAGAAAGTGTCACAACAATACCATGACACAAAACAATTAGCAGCAACAAAACACAGCAAGACACATTACAAAATAAGCAACAACACAACATACTGTAATTAGAATAACACAACCAAATTAACTGCAACACAATACATTTTGCAGCAGCAAAACACAATTAGCCTCAACACAACACAATAAGTCGCAACACATGGCGTTTAGCTGCAACACAATATAATTAGCCACAAGACAATTAGCTGCAACGGACATAAGTGTTGTGTGTCATGCTGCGGCTAGTTGTGTAGCCACTGTGTTCATGTTTTAAATGATAATATATATGGAAAATTTGACACTAATTTGATAAAAGAATATCAACAAGAATGAAAGAAAAGGTGGACAAAGATGGCAGTGAGACCAGCACCGTACGGTTTAGAAACAATGATGTTTAGATGTTTTGTAGACAAGAAGACGACCAAAGATAAGACTAATGGATGTAGTGAAAGACAAAATGAAGTTAGTTGGTGTTAAAAAAGAAATGCAGTGGATAGGGTTAGATGGATGAAGACAATTCGCTGTGGTGACCCCTGAAGGGAACAGCCAAAAGCAAAGCATGTCTACTTGCAGTGAGCCATAAATAGATCATCAGTCTTGCAGTTTATGCATACCTTATTGCAAAAGACATTGTTCCAGCTGATCAGTTTATTCCATTATTTTATCGAGACATGCAGGATCTGTGCACCTCCACATCAGGTTCACAATAGCTTTTTGTTGCTGTTTTGTTATGTGCAGTTTGTGGAATAGCTCGAGGGAGTTTTCCAGCCCACAATGGAGGTAGTGGACTGCTTCAATGGCTCTTACACTGAGTTTTGCCCTGAGTCTTGAGCAAAAACAGTGGTAACTCTAATGACTGAAATAGCTCCTCTGCTCTAAAGTACCCCGCACACCCAACGGGCAAGACAGAGCCTGCGATTGAACTGTTAACCTGATTTGTAGAGATTCATGTAATTATATATACATAATATAAAAATCACAAAGGTCATAGCTGTTAGTATTTGTAAGTATGATGAAACAGCTCCAATTAACAATAAAAACCAAACATCTGTCTCACCTTGAACTGTTCATCATCTGATGTTGAGGAAATTCCAGTAGATTGCCATACATTAAGCTTGAGTTTCCCAACCAATGGTGGGCTTGCCACACATTAGCTTTGCGGTCATGTGAAGGGCAGATGCTACTGAAGGGGAGATAATTGGTGTTGAACTGTCTGAAATGTATAATTAGACAGGACAGGACACTCCCCCCCCTCTTCTTTTTTCCCCTGCTGCGTTGCCTTTTCACTGGGTGATCTGAGTGCCTTAGCATGGGCTTTGATCTGAGCTAAGATTTTCTGAGCCCTTTTAGATCGGATCAATTTGCTTCAACACACATCACTCTTTTGCTTTCTCATCTGGCACAACACGGCTGTTTGCAGGAGGTCGGGTAGCATGCAAAGCTGCAGGAGCGGTTGTTCCTCTTCACTCTTTGCTCCCAGCTTTTCTATCTCACAACTTCCAAAGAGACAACGTCTTTGTTGTCCCTATCATGAATGATCATCTCTTGGCGTCATTATTATTCCACGCCACCATCCCACATCAACTCAGACACAGACGGAGCGCCTGGACTACTCAGTGTTGCATTATGACTTCATTACATTCACAGTTCCAGGCCTTGAAATGTGCTGCAAACATAGAACTTAATCCATTACACGGAAGATCTGTGATGTAAAACAGTTCCTTCATTGATGCGTTTATTGGTGGCAGAAAAATGATATGTGCTGGTGATTACTTTTCAGTTTCAAATATGTAAATGGATTTCAAATAGGCAAATGGTTTTCTCTTTATGATTTCTGGCTCGAACAGGCTCATGAGGGTTTGATCCGAGAGTTTAATGTCATCAGTTGTGCCCCTCATGCCATGCCACATTACCGTTGCAGCCTCTCTCCAGTCCAATAACCAGCAGCTTGGGTGTAATGAAGGAGACTTAGAAGAAGTAGAGGTCATTTGGCCTATTACTGATGGTTACAACAAGACGGACGGGACTGGTATGAAGAGGGGCAAGTAGTGTAAAAGCTCGCTCTCGGTGAAGTCTCGGAGCATTTACGGGTATACGTGTAGCAGCATTCCCTTGTTAAAAGTGAACAATCTCATGTCTGTGCAGTAAATATGAGGTCACAGAGATGGATGAAAGACAGCTGGGTTTAGTGTGAATACTGACAACAAAGACAAACTGCTAACAGAAGCAAGATGAGGACCATGATAGATTTACTTTGTTTCTCCGGGTGTATATTCATAAAAACTAAAAATCTACTGTAACCCAGGAAGGTAAATTTCACATGTTGCTTTTAGGGGGCCACATGCAATTTAGAGCATGTTTACTTGTCACACTGCTTTGTTATTAATGCTTTAATTGTCATTAAAATATATTGTAATATGGTGGCTCTGAGGTACATTTACCAATTATTTAAAAAGCAAAGAAGCTAAAGTAACATTTTTGGCCATATGTAACTCATCTTATGAAAGTCTGAACATCACAAATCTTTTCTTTTTTTCCAAATTGATTCATTGAACATTAAGATCTGCAGGGTGAGTTCAGCTTGATACACTGTAATCCAATAATTGTCAAAAGAATCATGACGTCCAGAACTGTGATGAGCTTTTTGTCATATATGCCATATGACAAGCAAAAAGAACACAAAGTGCTGAGTGTTGGCCATTCCCATCCGTTCATTATGTGTTTAAACTGAAGGAGGTCATGCTATTACGTGGCTGATGTATCTATCGCTATGCAGCTGTAAAGCTTCCTACTGGTTAAGGGTGAAGTTGACTGTGGAAACGCAACAGAGATCAGGGTTTACTGACTATGGATTGTGATTACTAGAATGAAAGACATGCATTTTCTAATTCAACCAAAATACTTTTGTGTTTAAACCCAACCAAAGAGTAAGGAAAATGTTTTAGCAATGCGACTAAGTATGCAATGCGACTGATGGGGTGTACAGTATGTCAGTCTCACAAAGACTCATGTCCAACCACATCACCTTAATCCTTATGAGGACGTCTTTGCACAGCAGCTTGTTCAGTCTTAGCTTTCACAATGATGTATAAATGTTCGGCATATTGACCTCATGCTGCTTCTATGGGAGGTGCTTTACAGGAACAGTTGCAGGATGTGCATTAAGCTGTGCATAAATAATCTTTTTCTTTATAGAACATTTTATTACTCTTTTTTTTACCTTCTGTTGTTGGTTAGAAACCGTGATAATATTTGAAAAGGAATTCAACAGAATACGATTGAAATTGTTCATGTTATCTGCACACCATTTACAGTATATTATTAGATCAGCTCCTCTGCAAAAAATATATTTGCAAATGAGATATTATGCTGGAATGTGACAGTTGGACTTTTCTTGCTTTGCCGTTTGTGGATTGATGACAAAAGCATGAGGTGATTCTAAAATACTTTTTTGTGGGGTGGCAATAGAGAAGATATAATGATGAGGATCTCATTGTTTCATGACCAACATTTCAGATTGATCCTCCTGCAGTGAAAAGACAATTGCAGTGATTTTAGTATAAAACTCTTGGCTTGTGTAAACCATGTGCATTCTCCCAACTGCACTGTTTCTTGAAGCACGTGGCAGACCTTTGAGAAACCTTGTTGGACATATATTCCGTTGCTTTCTCATTCTCCATCAGCCTCAACAAATCTGCCACTGCACTAAACTGTACAGTAAACTAACAGTCACCACCCATACACAATGCTGGTGCCAGTCTCTGAAAAAGGAGCTATTTCCCTCCCTCTCCTCCTTTACTCTCCTCTCTCCATCTGTTCCTGGGCTGAGGCAGGGTAAGGAGCCAGAGAGGGCTACGAGCTGGAACAAGTCTATCTGCAGCAGCAGGCCTGGCCTCAGCAGCCACAGAGGGGCTCAGGCTGAATGCAAGAGCCTCCTCTTCATCCATCCAGATGCAGATGACTTCGCTCTTCCTCCACCTCTCTGCCACACAATAATATCCTTTTGTAGCACAAGGGCAGAATCCCAGCTTTGTCCAGTCAACCTTAATTTATGGCATACATATTCTGGACGCACATATTGTTGCACAAGCTACAAAGGCATAAGCTTTCAAAGAGGTGGAGAGGAAGTGCTGGCAGGAGGATTCGAGCAGTTTTTTGTTTGAGAAATGGTATAAATCATTCACCAGAACAGCCATTCGCAGATTCACCAGTGCATTGATTTTCACAACTTCAAAGATGCAGGGAGAGTCGGAGGTGATTTCCCCCACCCATCCCATCTTATTACATTTCTATAATCCTCTATTTTACCAGAGGCAGATGGCTGATCATGTTACGCCATGGCTTTACTGTAGATGCTATTGTTACTTTTACATATGCAGCCTTGAAAACAGTAAAATGTACGACGGAGGATTAGGGCCACACAGAGAAAAAAAAACAAAAAAAACAATGGAAAATATTTGTCAGTTGCTTACCGGAGAATAAAGTCGAAATATTGAGAATAAAGTCGAAATGTTAAGAATAAAGTCGAAATGTTGAGAATAAAGTTGTTGACACTTTATTGATCCCGAGAGGGGAATTCAAGCATTCAGTAGCATATACAACATACAAAATAAATGGCTAGTACTTGACAATAGAGGTTAGTACTTAATACTAGACAAATTTAAAAAATAAATAAAGGCAAAAGTGGATAGAGGAGACAAAAAGGTTAAAATGCTATGATACACTCAATTGTAGTTCGAGTTTGTCAGATCAAGAGTAAATAGTAGGCCTATATGTACATATACTGTATACTATACAGGTGATTAGGTATGTACAAATATGGACAGTATTAATTTGACAAGGTGCATCAGTGAATAAAAACAGTGCAGATTGTGCAAAACAACTGCTAAACAGTGCTAAATAAATTGAGATAAAGGCACATGTCCATAGAAACTATTCAAGACTATGGTTGTGACCCCTGGGCCCTCAGTGAGATGCTGTACAGCCGGATGGCCCTGGGTACGAAAGAGTTTCTGAGTGTTGCTGGAGCAGGCCAGGGACAGCAGTCTGGGGCTGAACACTCCTCCGCCTGCTCAGAGTCCTGTGCAGAGGGTGAGTAGAGGAGTCCAGGATGGT
>JAVQJG010240380.1:0-33217 GCA_036024015.1 Craterocephalus amniculus | reverse complement strand
TAATAATAATAATAATAATAATAATAATAATAATAATAATAATAATAATAATAATAATAATAATAATAATAATAAGAAGAAGAAGAAGAAGAAGAAGAAGAAGAAGAAGAAGAATTCAGATAATCCAGTAAAATTTTCGGCATTCTTTTGCATCATTTTGATCTGAAGAAAATCAAGCAAGCTTCGATCTCCACATACCACACTCTAAGAGAAATTTTTTGATGAGGTAGCTTTGGATGCCTGATGCTGCACCTTGTCCAAGTTTCACGGTCACTTTACTTGATGGGGGTTGCGCCATGATATATCCTTACAATCCTGACCTTTGACACAACGGTCTCTGGTGACCACACAAAAAATGGTGAATGAGTGATCCAAACATGATGTGGGATCACAGCAAGAGATTTGGTGTTGACATACACAAGCCATCTTGACTCAAATCTGTCACAAAGGAGGCTTTGCTGCAACGTGGACTTGCATGCCACAGAAGAAAAATTGCAAAACAAATAAGACACCTTTTTACAATTACACAAAGACAGTAACAGAAACATTACATTTAATTATAGTTTGACTTGGAGAGGAAAGAAAAGCAAATGTAACATAACAAATGACAGTTTTCACTTAGTTGTATTATGTTAACAAAAGTTTTTTTCTAACACACATGGAGCACCTCTGCTCTCCATATACACAAATATGTGCCAGACGTGTGCTAACTGATGCAGAGGTCACGGTTTTCTTATAAAAACATGGGCTAAATTAGACTATTTGTCACACACGCAGAAAAAATACAGAAAGCACACATCAAAATAAACCTGCATTTTATCAGTTTCATAAGAAATTTCATAAGAAAAGAACAACATCTTAAAATAAACAACTGATGCAAACATGATAAGAAAAAGCATGAACGCTGTTTACAGCACAATCACAAACAATGGTTGACTTTATTGATGGGGCTGATTCAGTTTTTACTTTTTCAGCTGAACAAATAAAAAGATATTACAAAAAAGTTAGAATGGATTTGTGGCTAAATGTTCTCGTTCTCTTGAACGTACGTCACTGTATGAGTCACTCCTGGGTTTTCAGGAAGAAAAGTTTGACTGACAAGTTAATTGGACTTAATCAGATGACTTGTTGCAAATGCCTATTTAATTTCAATGGGCGCCTGGCTTGTTTTGGCTTTCGAAGCCTGCTTGATGTAGATCTTTACCTACACTTGACGAAGACTAAGTAACTGCACCTAGAGAAAAAAAAAAACTTTTAGGGTGAAAAAGAGCAGATTTGTCTCATAAACTGAGAGAATACACTGAGATATTTCCCAAAGGACACCATGAAATAATCCTGACCACATAGTCTAAACAAATTCCAGACAGATAAACTCACACTGAACATCTCTCAATGCCACCGAAACACATCCAATTGTTCAATCTACACAATAAAAAAGACTTAAAGTGCAGATACATTTAGACAAAATTAAGCAGCTAAAGTGAAAATGAAACGATCGTGAACAATGTCATAACATGTCACCTCATAACCCTAAATGTGAATGATCATTAATTAAGAACTACATTTTTATGTTTTTTGTTTGTTTGTTTTTTATATTGATTAAATCCATACTGTATTGATAAGATAACATTTTTTTTAGGAGACTAAGGAGATGTTTCTCTCTGATAAAAAAGCTAATATTTTCTCTTTGGGAATTGGAAAGATTGTGCCAAAATTAAAAGGTGCTCTATGGAGAGTTGCAGCTTTAGAAAAAGAACCATTGCCATTGTCATTTTTTTTACATGAGAATCAATTGAACTTAGCTGAGAATGCTCTAATCGTATGGTTTCTAAAATGTTGATTACAGAAGTGTAATACATTTTCCAGCGATATCACACTTTCTCACTTCCTGAATTTATTCCAACAATGCATTTAGGACTCAAAGTGAAACAAGTGAAAGATATAACCTCTGAGAAAACTCTTTGGAGGGATCTTAAAGGGACTATACCCGATTTCACGTCCGGCTAGCTTAATTAGCGATAGCAGTTTTTTTTTTTTTAGCTTTTGTGTGATGCTTTTTCCTCGCTAAGGGGTTTAACTTTCATAATTTGACTCCGGATCACTAGGGGAACGCTATTACTGGCTGATCGGAGTCTGGATGTTCCAAAAATTAACCCGGCAGAGAAAGCGCGTAACGCCAATGCTAAAAAAACTAGCCGCTTTTGTAAACTAAAATGCCCTGGACTCGTACATATGCGTAATCAATGAGTCATTAATTGTAATGAAATTACCCCTTTTACCACATACTATACCACGTAGAAAACCATTTTTCTTAGAAAGATTAAAACAATATCAGGTATAGTTCCTTTAAACAGGTTGCGTAATAGAATCCCAGAAACCCAGATTAAACAATTGTCCTTCCCGGGGCTACAACCATGATACTCAATCAAAACAGCAGTGAAAGTCAAAGCTGTCTTTTGTGCCGTTTGGCTTCATGGTCAGTCTGTATTTTAGCCCTGGGCTGTATTTATAATAAATACTTGAGAGGAGTGCTGACTGGTGTATGTGTTTAGGGGGGATCTGGGGTGACATGAAACCAATCTAATCCATCAGTATCAGTCCATTAAACCCTTGACAGATTCAATTTGAGGAAAAAATAATTAGCTCTCCTACGATAACATAGCCCAGCAAAAAAAATAATACTGTCTCGACAGTCAACACTCATAGTTGACATGTGGGCGAACACTTAAACATGAGAGCATAAACTTTAGCGTACTCATCCTTTCTTGTCCTGGATTTCATCCTAGAATTCCTGCAGCGGGGTTCAGCATGGTGATTGCGATTTCACGGATAAAAATGTAAGGCAAGCTACTTCAACAGGAAACAAATGCTGCTCTCGATCCTTGTTAAGCATTGAAAATATCTTCCTCAACCTGAACTGAAGCAGAATGTTAATAGGTTTCAAATTAACATTGTTTAGTTGTCCAAATACTTATAGGTCTTTCCACGCAGCTCGGTTCAGCTGCACAAATATGAACGATTTACCCACGGGGAGTATCACTTTCATTTTACGCTAGAGCCCCATGGCAGACACCGACAGACAAGCCAATGCAGTTAGAGTTCAAAACTTACCTAGAAATGAAATACATTGAGGGGTCGCCTTATATTTCAGGACAATAGAAACTGCCAAGCAGAGCTTTAACCACATGGAACCAACCAAAGACATGCTTTCCAAACTCTTCCAGGAGTAGGGGTATAAGATTTTTTCACTCCATGCCCTGAAGACTGAATGACATTTCCTTTCTGTTTATTTCTTTTTTATGATAATTCGAAAATCCACGCAACTTCAACTTAAAATTGTGAAAAACACATTTAATACCTATTGACACATGAGCATCTTTATTGATAGTATAACTTAACTCCTTTTAGGTTAGAAACAGTCTAAAACTAGTTAGGCATGTGATCCCTTCAAACATGATCCTCTCATTTTGTGTTTATGATGTAAATGAAATATCTTTAGTTACATTTGTACAGAGTTGTTGCTCTTTTTAACCTATGGTGACAAAGAAAGCTTTAGATTCTACTGAACTGAGTTCAACCCAAATTTTTCCAGATTAAAGCCAAGCAGCAAAAAAAAACCTTCACAGAGACTATGCTTAATGGAAGTAGTGGAAGTCGTCAAAAATGCCGTCATTATTGATTCACATTTATTCAATGGTATACACTTCCTCTAATGAACCAGCAAAATGGCCAAAGAGTGGCAACCCAAGTTGCCTTTTTAGAGCTGATGTAGCACAACTACTGTGTGAAAGGAGTTTCAGAGAGCCAGACTGATGCGTGTATGAATAGGAGCTTTTTGAAAGCACACTGAAACGGTGCCATCCTGCCTCTGTTTGGTTGCTATAAACAACCAAAAAGTAAACAAAATGAAAAGTGTTTTCTTTGTGCCTTTATAAACCGACGTCTGGGGGAAAAGCACTGTGGCGAGGAACAGATCAATTGTTTCCACAATGTAAATTCAGCTCTTTTTTATCTCCTTTTCTCTTTAACCCCTTAACAGCTACTTTACTTGTTAACATGTGACAGAATGAAGGCAGTCTCCACCCCTGCCTGCTTTGGCCTTTCCCATCAGCTTATCAGATTATATTTTGTTCAAGAACACTGATGCTGACCAGAAGAGTGCTGTGACTCCCAACCTCTTGATACAGCATGCAGCCAGAGTTGCTTGGAGCTGGTGTGTACACCTGGGAATAAAGATGTAGCTTATCAAACCTCCAGCGTCACACATCGATGCCAGTCAATCTCACCTGGTAAGAGTGACTCAATGCAAGCAGAAGAAAACAAGGAGATTGCAGAGATCAGCAAAATATGGAACGGAAGAGATGCACACAGAGATTACCACAGAGGGCTTTTATCTGGAAACTAACTTCTAACCCCTGTCTGTAAAGGCATAGATGATACGACGACAGGCTATCAGTTGAAACCTGTATCACCAGAGAAGTAAACCAAGCGACTTCCTCTTTTTTAAAAAATCTGGAGACTTGCTGTGATGGTGTAAGAGGTCTGGAAGGCAGACATTTTAATACATATTTTTTCTCCACAGGGTTTCTCGGCAAAGCCTTGAAATCTTAACTAGACCACACTATTAAATCATGATATAAATTTTAAAGGAAATCCCTCAAGTTAAGTCTGTGTAGCTCCACATCTCATTTTTTCTGCCTCAGTGTGTATGAATCAGGTGAATTGGCCATTTCTGTAGCTTTAATATAATAATGATCACATAATGAGCACAGAAATGGGTTTAGGGTGTGTGACTATTATTGAGTGTTATAACATAAAAATGGTTTTCTAAATGAAGCTGAGGTAGAGGGAATGCAGTGGTTTCCCATGCTGATTGGTCTCTGTACTTTTATTCTTCGTGTCCTCTTTAATGAGATTCAAGAGAAAGCCACTGTTACTGAATAGCTGCCGCACCAGTCCACAGAAAGACTTACAGTTCCAGCCAGCTCACATTTCAGCAGCCAGACATCAGAACAGTGGATTATCGCAGCTTCTGAATGCTCTTGATTCCTTGTTAATGGCAACCAAACATTTATAAAGCAAAGAAGTGAAAGACATCGTTGAAAGAAGAAAAAAAGAGAACCTTTTTTCACATTCACCTCCTGAAAATCTTTTCACTCCACAAAGAGCCCTCAACCACAAAGCTGCCATTGTGTGGAAAGTGTGGGGTTAAGTGAGCTCTGGGTACAGAGACGAGGCCGCTGGGAACCACCACACCTTCTCACATGCACTCATACAAACACATTTGCGATGAATTTATAGACAATTTGGATTCAAAAAGAAGTAGTAATGTGTTCCAAGTTTTTATGTTTTACAAACGGAAAATAAGTTTTTTCCGTTTGGAAAATGTGTTTAGAGTAATAACCTCACAATGAAGCTTCTTGTATCAATAGATGAAAACAGCAGGAAATAGCAGAAAAACTGCTTAAAATGTCAAGCTGAACCTCAAACCCAGATAATTTGAAAAGACTTTATGTTTTCTATTTAATACTCATGTTTTTCTGGTTTTGACAGAAAATACAAGATGCAAACAGATATGAGCAGAAAACAAATGCACGCACCTAACAAACCAGGTTTTTTTATGAAAACTCTTGTGATTAACAAATTATGTGCAGTTTTGTTTATGCTAAAAAGGCCGTTAAATACGTGTAACATCATTTCAGCAGGACGAGAACATAGAAAAGGATAGAGGATAGAAACAGCAGAGAGAATCAGGGGTAAAACTGAGGCTGCTAAGCCCTTAAAGGCCTCAACAGATTTTCTTTTCACCTGAGAAGTTTGATGCAATACTCCGAGATCGTCTTCATCTTTCACTGCGGATATCATTGTTTCACTTCATGGTAAGTCTCGTCACAGCTCTAATTTCCTTTTTTTTTTTCTTCTTTTTTTTACTTTTCATTTCTTTGCAACTTGATTAGGCTCAGAGAATGAAATATCTGGATAAGGCAAGGAGAAAAATATGGTTTGGTGTTAAATACGAAAGACATACAAGCTGCATGTTCCTCAAAAACTATCACAATATGTCATGTGGTGGAAGACATAAGCAGAAATATGACCATTTTTCATCTGTCATTTTACACCTTTATTCTAGCTCTTGTTTTACCTTCAGTTCATTGCAGTAAGTTTCTGTTTTCATTGACGAGTGACCTCAGAAAAGTCCTTTAAAGCTCTGCATCTAATCCTCTGCTGCAACAGAAACAAATTAACTTCCAGTTTACCGGCTTCTGTTTCACTTCATCGCTGTGTTTGACAACACCTGCCGTTATGGGCAGAACACTGACTCCTTGGTGCAGGTGTGTGACATACTTGGAGTTTATGACCTTAAAAGCATAAAACACAGATCAGACTTACTCAAGTGTTCTGGCCACATGCGGGGAAAGTTGAAAAGAGCACTTGCACTGCTCCATGAGTCTACTTCAAAGACCACCCATAATTGGACTTAATATATGAACCACTGTGGTTCCTTATATACAACATATGGTCTTCTAATTATCACAGATGAATTGATCTGTATGAAGTTTTTGGAGAATCCATCCCACCCAAACTTCCATTTTCCATCAGCAAAACAAAACAACACTGTGTTGTTTTGTTTTGCTAATAGAATATAAAGATACTTACTTTTGCCATAATCATATGTGCATGCCACAAGTGGTACTGGTTATTGCACATGGTTTACGATTGCAATATGAAAGAAAACAAAAACTGTCAAATTTGCATTTTCTTGTTTTGCTTACAGATCTACATTATATATGGAGTAATGTATGAATCATCATTGGTTTGACAAATTCATTTCAGTTTGGTCTTCCATAAAAAAAGAAAATTTAATTGAACTCATCTGGAGATATTTCAATCTGTCTGAAAAGTGGAGCAACATGCCGTTGACGTTCCAACTCACGTTACTGTTCCAGCGGAGGAGTGAGTGAAGACATACAAAGACTGCAAGAACTGTAAATCCTGCCATTTTCCTTCATTGATTAAGATACCAGCCAGCTTTATAGCATGACAGGTCAATGGTCCACCTGTGAAGATCACTTTATTCCAGTTCATATATTTCACATCAGTAAAGGGTGTGAATCTCAGAGTGGGAACACCAATCAGATCAGAAGGTGCTTTTGAATTATGGTATCCTGTAGGTGATGGTGGTGGTGGGGTGTGTGTTTGGGGGGCAAAGGATGAGTTTAGATTCATTGTCTAACCTCACAGAATGTTGGCTCTCTCTGTGCTGCACCTCCATGCTGTGGTGAGTTAATGAGGAACAGAGCATGGTTACAGTCTCTAATCAAAGCCAGCCATGGAAACAGGCCGGCTGCTCATTTTTCTCCCTCACCCCTTGTTACTTTGTCCTTCCTCCACATCATCTGGAGCCCTCTTCTCCTATGTCTTTACCCACTGTTGACTTTGCTTCCTGTTTTCCCTCCTCTGCCTTTTGCATTACATCCCATTTTCATTTGTCTCCCACTCTGCCCTGTTTCTGTTGGTGGTGACTTGCTTATTTTGCTGTTAGTGAGCAAAGAGAAGGGTTCTATGATCACACATGTAATTAGGACTAGCAGAGGAACTGAAGCAAATGCCTGCAGGCCCACCGACCACCATGTCAACACACACTGCACAGGCAATTAAAGACTGTATATAATTTCACAACTATGTCTTCATCATACAAACACAGGAAACATACTTTCAGTGTCTTTGTGTAAACCCATAGTTGTGTCTTTGTGTGCACATGCATGATATTGTTTGTCCAGACACATGCAAGTAAACCTTTACTCATGATCTTCTTCATGTTCATTTATGCCTTTGTGACAAATTACCATCCACTTCCTGGCTTGGGAATTACTTCAAAGGTGCCGTGCAGGATGAATAGCATGTAACAATATCTCGTATTTGTCCAAGTGAAAGAGGACAAGATACTCTGTCTTGGCTCCACTGACGGCGCTTTTTCCTCATTCTGATTAATAGATTTTTGATTGCAGCTAAACCCCTACGACCAACCTCAGAGAGCTGCATGGCTGCTTACCATTAAAGGCTGCTAAGTTACAAAGAGAACATATAAAAGTGACAGTCGTGTGAAGATGCTCTATCACTCTGATTGACAGCTGTAGCCCCCCTATTTAAACGCTCTTTAAGTGTTTTATGTAGTGACCTGGGAACGGAAAGCAGTTAAGAGGCAGCAGCTGTGATGCTCTGGCTCAGCAGAGGACTGAGAATAGAAGGATCTTGGGGGGTTGTCCCAGAACAGAGGTGGCAAGTAGGTATGGCTAAATTGGGGGAAGTGTTTTTTTGTTTTTTTAATATGCTTTGATTCCATAATAATGGATCTGTCTAGGTAGGAAACATGATGTATCCAGTGCATTCAGCAAATTCCTGAAGCAGACTGGAGGCTATAATTATTATTCTGTGTATTTATTTTAAAACCTGAACTTGCAGGCCAGACAGACTGAACTGTGTTTTCTATTTTTAGAATACATGATTTTTTCCTCAATCTTCTCAGTAGCCTTTTATGAGTTTCTAGTATAACTTCCAAATTCTAAGTACTGCACATCTCTCTGGGCGCCTGAGGAGAAGGGGAGCTTTAGATCATGCTGTCAATGTGAAATAAAAGTGCAGCTAATTTTAACCACGTGGGTGACGTTATCACCTGTACCTTTCATTTATTTTCTTAGCAGTATAACCGAAAAGAGTTGCGTCTACTTGCTCATGCAGAACTGTGGAAATGAAATATCGTTATGAGGTGTGATAACTCACAAATACAATTTTAAAAAGATTTTCTAACACCGATTTTCTGAAAGCAAAAGAACAGAAAGAAAATCTATCAATGGAGATTTAAAACTACTTAATTGTAACAGATTTCTTTTCTTTTTTGGAAGCAGCCACTTTTCTCTGTCTAAACTAGAGAACACATGTCCAAGTAACTTTCAGCTGTTAAATGACATTCCCCTGCTTCAGCACCTCTCACATCACTGACACCTTAAAGGACACAGCCTCACACCAACAGCAGAGCACTGCAATTATGTTACTTCAGTAAGACTTGAGTGAATGAATAATGTAATGTCAACAAAAAATAACTCTTGTGTTTTCTCAGGGCATTTTCATTTTATCATCTAAATATATCATATTTAATGAGTCACAATAGCGTCAACTGTTTGTGGAGGCAATGACTAACAAGAGACAAGGAGACTAAATGAAAAGGGAGCCAAATGTGGAAAGGGATTGTGTGTCGATCAGTTTTTCGAGGATTAAAAATGTAGCTGCGGCTGAGGCTTTGGGTATGTTATTTGTGTTGTGGTTTTCAGTTCCAGTGACAAAATAAACTGCAGGAGCTTTAGCTTGTGAGAAACAGTGTGTAGAGTATGTGTTGCTGTGTCTGTGTTTATTTTGTGTTTATGTACAGTTGCAACACAGTAAGGACTGTGCAGACAATGTTTCTGTATATGAGAGTTCTTGGTCCACTGATTGCAACTTATGCAGAATTGAGAAACTAAAATAAAAAGGAACAAAAAAAACCCACATCAGTGTGTTGATTAACAGATCAGATTAAATCTAGGACATGTTCATCAAAACATATCAATTACAACTTTACTTCAACATGATGTGATAGTTGCATATTTTATTTAACAAACCTTCCACCGGCATATCATCTTAGGCTACTTGACTTCAAAAAGCTGATTTAGCTGTGTTGCTGTGAGCATTAAGGTGCCTCTGAGCGGTTTCCCGCCTCCTCCCGGCAGCATCACTCAAGCAGCTGAAGCAGTTTTGTTCCCGTGGTCAGACAGCACCAGGTGTCAAGCTCAATGATTTCACCATCAACCAGCTCCACACCAGCTGTGTCTCATGTGGGCCTGCCTGGCATAAACTCACAGCTGAAACCATAAAAACTATTACAAGTGACTTTTTCTTTAAATCTGACTAAGTGGTTCATATAAACCTTTTGTTTTTCTGTTGGTTTACTGTATCTAAAGGATTATCGGAACGCAAACTGTCTGCTGTTGTTATTTCTACTGTCTTGCAGAGGGTGTATCCTGAGTGTGCTGGAAAAACTTAAAATGCGGGTTTCTGAGTGATGACAGTTTTGTGACGAAAGAGGAATTTTGCCTGGTTCAGAAACCCTTTTGATGGATGATGTAGAAGATAAAACCTTACGCTGTTATAATAGATTGAGAACATGACAACGGAAAACTTTAAATCTTAAAGGCAGCTAAAGAAAGCCGCACAAAAAAGAAAGAAACTGGTCAATTCTTTCATATTATTTGTGTTATTTGTTAGGAAGTTTTATTCAATGATGTTTTGGGGCTTAGAATATCTTAAAATTGACCACTGACTATGCAGCTATTGTCAAAGGCATTGTTTCTCCTTTGGTTTAACATAGATGGATAGAGACTTTGTTGACAGGTCATTGAGGTGGTCCATATGGTGGCATGGAGGCATAGGGCTCGTGACTCTGTTGAGGATGTAGAGGAAACCAGACAAAAGACGAGCCAGCAGGCCCTTAGCCACTCAGAGCTTCAATGAAGCAGTGGCTGATCCCCTACTGGGGCTAGCTGCCTGTACGTTCTCAAACCAAAGTTTCATCTGTGGAAGCTGGCAACTCCACCATAATGCGTTCAGCCATGCATACTCCAGCACCTCCCCACCAGGCTACAGTCTCTTTTAAAGGAGAAAAGCACTCGTAGAATGTTTAACAAGCTATTGGTATGGAAAAATTTGTTTTTTTCTGCCCTATCACCAACAGCATGCAGTTTTGTGTATGGACACTGGGATGTAAGGTAAGCTTTTAGAATATTTATGTGGAGAAGCCTTTTGATTTTTGATTTTGATTGATTTTTTAAATTTGCACCATAATACATAAAACGTAAATAGAGATGGTAAGAAAAAACATACAGTGTATATATACATAAAGAAAGTGCAGGAGAGATAAGAAAGCCCAAAATAGGCTTATTCAAAGTATCTCCCCGAACTGATTAGAAAATAAAATACATAAAAAAAATTACAAAAACCGACCATTAACAACACATTGGAAACAGTAAAGAAAACAAATAAATCAATGCATAAACGACAAAAAATGACAATTAAGGCTAAAGGGAAAAATGAAATAAGTAATAAGAAACTATTGAGAGTCTTGATGTAACAGATGGGACTTTAGTGCGGGTTTAAAATGAATCAAAGATATAGTTGTTTTTGCCAAATAAAAATATGAATTCCAAAGTATCGAACCTCTGTAACTAAAACAATATGGACTTTGTGTGGTACGACAAAGAGGAAGATGAATTTTAACGACTGTCTTGTATTGTAAGAATAAATCTGAGCGGTATAAAGCATTTTTTGAAAGATTTAGCAAGAAAATGTGGGGAATAAATATATTTATAGATAAATATGCAAGTTTGAAGTATATTAATGTCACAGACTGACAATATGTTGGGTTTTGGAGCAGAGGGAGATAACTGGCTAGAAGAGCTAACAAACCTAACAAATTCCTTTTGTGTAATAAATAGTTTCTGTAAATAAATAAATACGGTATGTACTTGCCCAAACAATGTAACAATAACCGAGGTGTGGATAAATTAAACTATAATGCAGTGTATGAAATAAAACCTCCTATTTTTCTGATTATACCGACAGACTTTCTCACTCTGTTGTTGACTGGGTTGATGTGCTTTGCCCAAGACAGTCTCTCATCGATCTTAACCCCCAAGAATTTGGTAGATAAAACTTGACTTATATTATTTCCTTCGACTGAAATGTTTACATTAGATTTATTGTTTATTTTTTACCTGTAAATATAATAAAATAGTTTTTCTTTTTTATTTAAAGATAGTTTATTTACCCTGAACCATTTAGAAATGTAATTATGTGTAATTATTTGTTGTAATTATTTGTTGTGAGTCAGCAAAAACTGATGGTAGCAGAGTGGAAGACACAGTATCCAAATCATTTCTATAAACAAGAAATAATAATAGGAGCAAGTATGGAGCCCTGGGGGACACCATACATATGTTTACAGAGCTCTGGAGGAAACATGACCAGCAAAATAGACAACACAAAGCTCAAAATAGGTTTTGTAATGAATAAAGAATTTTGGAATTTAAACAATATCATGAACCCTGGTGAAAAATGCCCACTTTATGTGGAAATGTATGAATAGTTACAGCACAGTTGGGCAGAAATAAGCATGAGATGATTTACTCACAATGAAAAATCCTGAAACTTGTCAGAAGCAAGCTTACCTTTACCTTATCTGCATGCCGTGGCCCAAGTGCAAACATTCACTACAAACAAATTCTCAACCTTTTTACGCTGGGACCCAACTTTTCCACTAGAAAGCAGTCCCATATTTTCACAATTCATAAATAGAGCCTATGAGAGTGTCCACTTCTCTATGTGCCATAAAATTACATGGACCTACAAGCACAAAAGAAGCTAATTTCCACAATTCCAAAGCAGTCTTGCAGGGGTAGTACCATGAAGAGTTGCAGACATGTAGTCTTGTAGTTCACAAACAAAAACACAGATGCACTTTATTTCTTGCTACAACGCAATTCAAATGAGCATAAACATGCATGCCTGTTTAGTTAAAACATGCAAGATGTGCTCTTTGGCTCTGATCATAAAAAACTGTTCATCGGGTTTACTTTAGTTAAATCAATTCCTCTACAAGTGTCACAGGAATTCACTACTTAGTTTAACCTATTTTAATTTTGTTAGAATTTTTTTATAGTTCATGATCAAATAGCACACATAAGTAATAATAAGTCATTAGAGCTTAGCATGAAGCCACATAATAACAATAAGAAAAACCTTTTGGACTCATCAGCCAAACATCACTACAGTTTGCTGTCCCCACTCAGTCTAATGCTACATGTTTCTATTTCTCCATTCATTTCTGTGTATCTATTTATGTCCAGAGACATCATTTTCAATGTTTTTTCACCTTAGTGCAAAACAATATAACTCTGAAACATAATGCTGCAGATTATAGAATGGAACCTGACATGTTTTTTTCAGACAGATATATGTAAAAAGTTATGATATATTTGCTTTTGAAAACAGAAGGTTAACGCGTAATAAAACACTTTGTTAAGACTAAGGTATTAAGGGTTGAAAAACATCAGGGCTCAGATACTGTAATAGCAGTGCATCAAACTATTCTTTTCGTAGGATATCCTTTAGAAACTTGCTTGGAAGGGGAATCTCTTGAAAGACTCTCCTCTCTCACATGTTGCACCTCTGCACAGCCGCAATCAAATTATGTCAAAAGCAAATTTATAACTATGCACCTTCCATGACGATACCAACAAATTAATGCCAAAACAGTTTGTGACAGCACCAGAAACTGTTGTAAATCTGAGCATTAGTATTATGTTTCCTCTTTTACATAACTAATTAAATTTCTTCTCCTTCATCTACAATTCTCTTTCTCAATACACACAGTATTGAATATCATGAAAATAGAGGAAAAAAAGAAAAACAAAATATCTGACCAAACATTATTGTGTTTTTTAAATAGCTCTGGAGAACACCTGCCACTCATACTGAACATCAGAGGAAAATCTAGTGTGTGATTTACTCATGCAGTTTAAAGAGCTCTTTGAGAGTACATGGAAAAATGCCTCATGCAGAGAGCAGAAGATGGACCCTTGGAGTGTGACGTCCCTTAACAGAAAGATGGACAGATGTGGTACAGAGCACTAAACTACAGCTCAAAGAAAGACATGCAGAATGGACAGGTGTGAGTAATTTACAACAGGTAGCCATACGAACAGAATTTTTGCAGCGTTTTCCCAAATCAGCAGAGAAACAGACTCTTTGAACTCATAATGCTGTCATGAAAACACCCCAAAATGTAATCTTTCTTTCAGTTTCATTTTAACAGAAGTCCCTAATGAGTGGTTTCTTTAAACAAGCTCTTGAGAAAAGAGCTGTTATATATCAAGACACAAACCACAAACCTTTTAATGCAAGAAAGTGTAGAACAATTGGGTAACAGGATGTGCTGCCAAATCTGCTTATGTAACTCTGCAAGAGTTCATTCACTCCATTAGAAGAAAGTAAATCTCTTTGATTGTGACAGTACTTGAATGTGCAAGTTCTCTCCCATGACATGAAACAGGTTGGCCCCCATTTACAGCTTTAATGTGTCAGTACTTAAGTGTGTTTGTGCTCAAGACAAACAATTCCTATTTGTTTATGTTCTTGCGCAAGTCCCACTACACGTGTTTGCTTTTCGTTCAAACTCACAAGCCCCTGATTAGGAATACCTGAGAAGTGAAAAGGAAGCAAATCCTGTAAAAGTATGAGCAGGCAGATGAGCTGTTGTGATGACCTGAAAACCTCTGATGTTAAATTTCAGTCCACGCTGACAGAGGCTTACTTAAATACTTTCATTCACTAACTTTTCAACAAATGCACACATTTGGTAACAGCCTTTGTGGGCTGTGAGAGAAGTCAATATGTCCTTTCAGCTGTCAACTGATTATGCCATGTGTGCGTCTGCTCCCGTCTGTTTCCATGGCTTCATTTAAAACAACAGATTTAGATCCGAAACACAGACAGTTTGGACAGAAACAAAATTATGAACCCACACAGATTCAAAAGCTGCTGTACAAAGCATCCGTCGTTAATGTCCTGTTTGTATTCATCCCTAAGAAGAAGATGATATTGCTCACAACGCTTACATGAAGGAGGATTTTAAAGATGCAGAAAATAACTAACATAAAATACATCTATTCTCCTTGAACTGCTCTTTGCTGCTCCATGCACATTTTCATGATAAAGTGTGCTGTCAGCAGGAGTTCTGCTTTCACACAGTTATGAGCGGGGTTATGTCTCTAATAACAAAAAGGAAGGAAGAATAGATAATACAAAACTAACAACTCATTCCTATTATTCATGTTGCTCTGAGATTCAGACAGAAATGTAGCACACTCATCAGTCTGTGTAAATAATTTTTCATCTCCTGAGTGAAGGGTTGTAGATTATATTTACATTGTGGAACTTGTGGCGTTTTGTTCAGTTTAGTGCATATTTGACAAAAAAACGGGTTATGAAAAAAGAAATGTTGGATGTAATGCCTATGCCAGCCCCTTAAGATTATCTTACATGATTTTTCATACACTACAATAGTTTCCAATTACTGGGATTGCATTCACACATGCACACTGTTTGTTCAGAAAGATGAAAGTCAAACATCTGAAGACAGACTCACATCTGTATTTGGTTAAATACTTCAGTAATTAATGCCCCCAAACACAACTGTGTAAAATGTGCTCGTGCACAATTAGAAATTCTTCACAGGCTTGCAGAAAAGCAATCATTTAAGAAATCACTTAAACTGTGAAAAACACAATCTGTGTTTGCTTCAAAGTAACACGTGAAAATCGTGAATCCTCTGCAATTACAGTTTCAGCTTGTTGTTCATTTAGAGAGGACAAACACTAATCCAATCAAAACACTGCCCAGAAGTACCTTTTATCCCTTTTCTCAACACCGAGAACCTGAAACATGTTTTAGTGGTTAACTTTTTCTGCGCAGGAGATAAATACTGTAAATGGAAACCAAAATGTTTTTGTGCACTTTAGCACATGACAGATTTCAGTATGTAATCTTTTAGCCTACATCTTGTGCAATAAGAAATACAAATACTTTTTAACACGCGTATGCATAGAGTAGTGGTCGTGGTTTAATTTTCCTTTTTTTAACGTTCTGATCTCGAAAGGACAGGAAACACGGATAAATTCCAACAAAATAAAAACAAGAAAATCACTCTGCCAACAGACCAATGTGTCTCCAACAGAATAGAAAAAAATACATCTGAACATACTGGTTCATCTGTTTTCATGTGACTGTTGTCCTTTGTTTTGATTAATGCACCTTTGTCGCTTTTACTTTACGTACCGGAAGTGTCCTCCTCAATCCCGGAGCTTGATGTGAGTATGTAGCTACTTTAACAAGCCGCCAGGGTCCTCTCTGTCACAGATACTCTGGACTTTGTCTCAGCAGACTCGCGGACATTTGAATGCAAAATGGATGTGAAGCTGCTTGCGCTCGTGTTTGCTCTCATTATGGTGCTATATGCGCCTTCTTCACAAGGTACGGAAATTCTGGTTTGCAGTGATATGTTGATACTTTTTTCTTTTCAGTGGTAGATGAAAACGGATGCCTTAGTATCTGCAGGTTATCAAAAACTTTTTATTGCTGACAACGTATTTTGTAAGGCTGAGAGAAACAAAAATTAGTAACTGGCATTAAAATCACCAGAAATGACCAGAAAAGGAAGAAATAGTTTCTCTCTTTTCTTTTTAAAAAAAAAAACAACAAACAAAACACTTTTAATAAAAAGTATTGATCCTGAAGCAATCATTGTTTACATAAATGACATTTTAATCACGATTTTCTTGAATAGGCTTAGATTTTGCAAACCAAAAACCCTTTTGTTAATAAATAATTTGCTATTGATTTGGGATGATCGCTTCCACTGACTGGCAGTTGACGTGCAAACATTGCTTGAAGTGAGCGTAAATTACACGCTTTTTAAAATATTATTGTAGTTGAAAACGCAAATGCGTGTATTTTACAGTATATGCATGCATGAGCATGTGCTGAAAAAAGGGAAAGGAGTTTTTTCCTTATGCGTAAACCATCAACAGGCCCCACATGTAGTCCTTGCTGTGGAAGGAATTCTCCGTTAGATCAGTGATAAACGTTTGTCCTGCCCTTTGTTTTCTTTTAATTGCGCGCAAGTGAGGCATTAGGTCTGGGCTTATCTTGGCGTCATCCGTCGCCCAACTGGTGTTTGTTGACCCCTTTATCATGTTAATAGCCAGCCTTGAGATCAGGTGTAAAAATAATTTGCATTGGGGATCAATCTGGCACGTCAAAACATCTGCTTTATGACCCACTGATCAGATTGCTGTAAATGACCAAAAGAGAAAAAGTTTCCTAGACGTTTCAGAAAAAGGAAAGAGTTAAAACCCGGTTCTTATTGTTCCACTGCAATCAAACACGAATGTTTCTCCACAAACCAAAGTTGTAATGGAAAGTTGTATGTCCATCATCATGTATTAAGGGACCACAAGGTACACAGCTAAGTATGGCTGAAAGACTTTATTGTATTTAAGTGTACAAGTCATTATATCAGTAGGAATAAAAAGAAAGAAAGAAACGTCTTGTTCCAAATCCAGACAGTACATGAATTGTTGATTTTTCTGTTTGTAGAGGTCAGGATGCATGCTTCATCTTGTGGATTTGTCAAAAAGAACATTGTAAATCATTTCATTTGTTTGATGGATAACCTTAAACAAAGAAAGATTAAACAGTTATTTAACTTCTGGATATATGTTACTCTTGTTTCTCTGAAAAGCTGTGATCCACATTTCCAGAGGGGATCATAAATTTAGTAGAACAAGTTTTACTGTTTTTTTCAAGCATGCCTTACTTTGAGTATTGACTCGTGTAATGAAGACTTCTCATCTTTGCTCCAGCAGCAAAGCCCATAAGTCTTGTGGAGCGATGCTACTGTCGTTCAACCGTCAGCAACATCCCACGAGGCCTAATCCAAGAGCTCCGGATCATCCAAACGCCTAACTGCCCCTTCCAAGTGATGTGAGTGTTCTTGTTTTTTTAAATATGTATCACATATGTATATATATATATGTAAATATTTATTTATGTAGATATATATGTGTGTGTGTGTAGATCTGTGTAGATGTGATACTGAAGTTAGAGACAAGATGTTTTCTCCGTCTTAAAACTCAAACAGGTTTTCTCCCCATTAGACATTTCTCACCATCAATCACATGGAGGTGACAGGCCAGAGAAAAGAGCTGTACATGCATACGTACACACACGCCCCTCTGTCACTCGATGCACATACACATAAAGCAAGACGTTTCTACAACATGCCAAACTGACAATTCACAGGAAGTGGTCCATTTGACAAACACTGAATGTGAAAAGGAGAGGGGAAAGAAATTGAGAATAATAATATTAGGTTTTGTAATGAATATTTATTTTATTTTATTATATTTTGCGTACAGCCTTTAGTTTTGATTCCGTTAATCATAAAAATAAATTGTGAAAAACATATAGATGATGATGCACGGAAGCCCAAGCACAATATGGTTTGATTACAAAAGGGATAACAGCATCAGCAGTTCCATGTGAAGCCTTGCTGGATCTCAAACCACAAAACCTTTTACTGTCCTATTCATATATCATGTTTTGACCCATAAGACCCCTTTTGACCCCAGTTTGTGTTGTGTTTAAAAATGGATTATACAGTAGTTCCACATTAAGGTATTTACTTCACAATGCACCAAACTGTTTATGTCACATTAATCACATTGATTACTCCAAAACTGCCGGGACAAGTTTCCTTGAATGTGCTGCATTAACAATGGAATGTTTATTTAGTCTGTTTCATGAGTGTGAGGACGCCCAGTGACACAAATTTTCCCTAATTAACTACTTTATTTTTAGCCGAGGTTTATAATGTTTTTTTTTTCTTTTCCATCAGTGCCAAGCTGAAGTCAAGCAAAGAGGTGTGTGTGAACCCAGAAAGCCGGTGGGTGAGGCAGTTCGTGAAGAGCGTTATCAACAAGTAAGTTCTGACAAGACATATATGATTCTCTTGAGTGTTTTTTGAAGCACAGTAAAACCCACTTTGAGGAAGTTTAAAGAATAGGACGCATCAATGCAAAAGAACAAATGCGCATTTGGACATCTACCAACGGCCATCTGTGGGAGAGACAACTCTCAATTGCCCAATTCATGCCGGAGCCAAAACTCTAAACATGCGGCTACATGACCAAGTGGGAGTAGGAACTAATTCCACTTGAACACTGAAACGGAGGATTTGATGTGGGATGATGCATTAAATTTAAAACCAGATTTAATATGATCTCACTAAAATATTGCTGTGGATACAGTTCTTTCTATCACTGTACAAGATAAAACTGTGTCTACATGTACAATTTCATATAGGTTAGCACACAATGGTTGTATGCTTTCATACTATATAGAGATTTTAATGTTGAAATAAAAAAAACTGATTTCATTTAACAGTTTACAGAGTAAGTAGCAACTCTAAAGTTTTTTTGGTCACTTGATTCAACATTAATGCAACAACTTGAGGAAGGAATGAAAAAACAAGGCACTGTTAAAAAACGTAAAAATACAGGAAATTAGGAAATTACATTTAAAAAAAACAACAACAACAAAAAACATTCCTGCATCATTTCAGCTTCTCCTGTATGTATTACCAAAACACTGATCCACCCATTCAGTGAGTTTTGGTCCAGCCATTGGTGCTGCAGTCAGTCAGTCTGTCTCAAGCATGATTGTGAAGCCCTTGACCTGCTGAGGTGCGAACAGGCTTCTGCATAACAAAACAGCCCATGCGGAGAGAAGATGGCGCTCATTTACAATGGGTCTAGACCTAATGTGTTTCCAATTACACACATGGTCAACGAGGAGACAAAAAGGATAAACTTATTTACAATGTGTAGAAATGCTCGCAGTTGTAACTCATGTTTTGTGCTCCAATTTAGTCCAGTAAACAAAACTATGATTTCCTTTTTATAGCAGTTTAGATGTTGCAGACTATTATTACAACATCAATAAATAGACAGCCCACCCATGTTCGTGTGTTTATGCTGTTAGATAGAGTTTATGCAGAGGTAATGTGTACATCACTCTGAAAATGAGTATGGTAAAAATGCATGGTTCAACATGCAGATTATAAAATCTGAATGCAGCACTTCTATGACAAATTGATGAGAAATTTAATGAGGTAGTTTAGTTCTTGATTATGGGTCAACATTTGTTTGGCCTTGTAAATGTGAAGCAGCTGTTATTATTTGAAAGTCTGGAACAAGGTGTTTTCTGATTTTGTACTTGAACAAATGCTCATTAATTATAAAAAACGGTGTTTACTAGTTGAAAGTTGACATCTTATGGTTTGTCCAAATTTAAGTTTTGCCAAAGCTGTGGTCTGTTGTTCTGACACTGTTGTTTCTATATCCAATTTAGCTCTTTCAATCATTACTGACCAATTATTTTGTTTGTATTTTTCTCCTCACAGGAGGAAAAACCAAAAAGCACAACAAAAAAGCCAGCAGAAGTCCATCTAAGCCATCATGGAGGACTTGGGCCACCATCATTGATAATATTACCCAAAATCATCTGGTATGTTGTACAGCACTTATCCCGGCTGTCCCGTTGCAGCTTCTTACATGGAATGAACCTACAAATCTTCATCATGAGCACCAGTCCTGCCACCATCCCAACCATCATCACTCCCACTATTCAGAACAAACATTATTACTGCAAAGTGCCATTATATCTGTGAGTGTGTCTTTTTTTAACTGCTTTGTATATACTCCTTTTGGTTAATGGACTTTTACAGTAAAGAGATTTTCTTTTGGAGGTAAAATCCTACCTTTTGCTTTTCTGTCATTTAAGAAAAAGCATAAATCCGGGGTCAAATTGTCAGTAAGTATGACACAACAATCTTTTTTAAATAGCAGAGTTTGATCTGCTGAGCTTGGAATTTATATCTAATCCTAAAAATGGGATCTGTTTATTCTCATCGTCTCAATTTTCAAATCCTACAAAATAATGAACAATGTGCGGTTTTCTTGTCCCCCAAAAACAAGTAAATTGGCACAGAAAGATTTTTGTGGTTGCCAGCTACCCCAAACTGAACACAAGACGTACACAACATCCTAATGAAAATGGCTATTTCGATGTTTTTGTGATGGAAATTAGGATGCCAAGAGAGCCTGAGCATTTCCTGAGCTGTGGCTGTGATTACGCAATGTCTTAATTGTGTTCTTTTTTCATTCATTGTAAAATGTCTAACATCTGGTTTCCAAAAAGTTTTGATTGAACATCCAATAAGTAGAAATTTACTGGAACCATTCATCAATGCTCAGGAATGGGCAAATAAATTGTGATGTTCACCAGGAACAGCTGCTGGTCTTTGCATCGCTTAAACTTGTAGGTATGCACTTTGTTTTTTGTAGAAAAAAAGGGTGTTGAACAGTTTTTATAACAGTCTCCATGTCAGTAATTAAATTTCTAATAGATCTGTTTACTGCAAAGAAAGTAGTGCCATTGCTGACAATTAGATGTAGATGGATGTGACTACCTACAACTGTCATGCAGATAGTAAAGCACTTTATATCTGATATGTTCATGTGTTAACAACAAGCTAGTCACTAACTCTGGTCATTAACTTGTGTCTTTTGTTCTACTTTTTTGTGTTTATCATCATTCTGTTTTCATTTTATCCTTTCCTTTTGATCACTGAATGTAATGTGTAGCTGCATGTAACTGTTCAAACCTGGGAGATCCATACATATATATATTTCCCTGTCATATGTAATATTAATGTAATACAAATGTTTTATTTTTGTACTCTTTTGCATTTATATATTAAATCCAAACATTTATATGAAGGAGCTATACTTTCACAACTGAGCCATCTAGTATGTTTTGTGAAATTTGTGTACAGCTGTTCAGTAAAAGAAAGAAAATGGAAATCTTTAAAATTTGATAATTTCAATGCGTGCTTTCCTGTACATATTTACCCGTATTTTATCATACATAATCACACCTGTATCCACCAATACACACACGTGCTTGTTAGTGACTCCTTATATAGAGTCTAAAGCATGCTTTGCAGGGCCGACATGCAGCTGCTGTAATCTTACTGTACCAGTGGGTCAGGGGGTAAATGTAAGCCTTTCATGTGAGAACATGTGTTCAGCTTTACTCACAAGGGCAAATTAAACGCAAGGACAATAATCCGGTTGCCATTTAACTATTAACTCAACAAGCAGCCATTAGGAAAGCATTAAGGCTAAAAGGGATGAACTTTTAACTTCCCTCTGAGGGCACTATGTGAAGCGAAACCGCCATGGTGATGTATGTGCTGTGCTGATTGAAACGTCATTGAGACAGAAAGAGTGATCCATTTTGAAACTGATTATCTCTGGAAATCAAGTTTAACTCCGCCCAGTTGGACAGTAGTAGCTGTGGCGTAACAGTCGGGAAGGGAAAATAATCAGATGTAATCACTGCTTTAAGTGACTGTGATAACTGCTTTCACCACAGGATTCTGCAGGTAGAAACAATAATGTGATGATTAGACAGCTTATACATATATGAGGCATTCTGTTTTACATTTGTATGCTATAAGTAGACCATTTAAAAATATCTGTTCACTGACTACTCAATTAAATGTTTTAAGACAAAGATCTCAATGTCAGTTGGTTTTTATCATCAGTATCTTGGTTTATCTTATATGTGGGCTGCACAACACGTACAAAAGTGAATCATTGTCTAATGAAAAGTAGTTCTTTGGGAAAGTTTATAATAACTAATTGTTTACTTGAGGCTGATTCCATCACCCACCAGTTAAAGGTAGGTGCTGTGACTGCTGCCATGAAGCCTAGGGTATAGTAAATTTAAAAAAGAAGAAAAAGGCAGACATAAAAGGTTTAATGTATTTTATGTGCACATTATATACGCAAGGATGGAAACAAAACAGAAAATTACACAACGCTTGTAAAGTTAGCTCATTCATATAAAATGTGTTGTCTGTGAAACAAAACATTTAAATCAAAGTGCTTTATAAAGCAAAGTCCTCATTAAACAAGAGGCTATGAAAAGTAAATGAGATGTGTTAAAGTACTTATGCATCCGCGCATCACGTTTACTGAAGTGGAACAGAACAACATGATTATATGAACAACTGACAGATAAACATCACTGATCCCCCTTAGTGCCATGTTGGTACTTGAGCTCAACTGGGCAGCATGCCCAAATAAACATGCTGCAGATTTGCACACCCAGTGTGTTTCACATATTTGTCACCGAATGTGAGAAAAGCTCATACTGCAGAAATACACAGATGTGAATGGTCCTTAATAAGAGCAAGTGTTGAAATGCAGAGCTCCGTTTGAGAGTGAATGACGGCTGTGTATTATCTTGAAAAATCTCTTTGAACATATTTGTGTGCAGAATCTGCAGGCAGTGGATGCATTTTTTAAGTTTACTCGATTACTTTTGCAGTTCAAGCATTATGTATTGGCTTTGTTGCCTGCAGTTAACATGGAAAAAAACAAGAGACCAAACACACTGGCAAAAACATCTTTAAACCACATTTTTTACCATTTTGAAATGTTTTTACGTGTACACCCAGAAAATTAAGTACCTTATTGTACCTTTAAGGGATTCAAAGGGTGGTACTTCAAAAGTGGGTACTCTACTCTGTAGCTTAGACAAACCAGTTATGTAACTTTGGGACTGTCTTGTACCGTAGTTTAACAAGGTAAAAATTAATATCTACTGTTGAGGGTACAACAGTGCCTTTGGGTGTACAACCCCAGAGACAATCTTTTGTACTAAAAGTAAAATTAAATACATTCTTTTCTGAAAGTCTATTTAGTCTTGGCCTCTATCCATTTGCAACTGTGTTATACTAGAGACCAAGTCAACAGAAAATGGGCAATCAGGTTCCCAGTTTACAAAAAAGTTAAATTTTCTGAAAATATTAAAAATAAACAAAAAAAACAAAAAATAAAACCCAGACAGGCACTCATCCCCTTGGTATGAGCCAGCACTTTTCTGGTTTGCTTAACGGCCGAGGAATGTACAAGACGAGAGAGGACATCTGACATTCATATCCAGCATTGCCTGCAAAACTATGTTGGGGTTTGGAGTTGCACCACAATGTCAGAGAAAAACTGACACCTTGACAGATGAATGAACATTTGTCATGTGATATTAGTGGAGTGACACTGAAATAAAGGAAGTGCCGAGTGTCTGTGCTCATTTAACTTGCAGCGCATGTTCCCTCCATTTTTAGCTGTAAGGACTCCCAGATGTGCAGCCAATGAAACTCCACTTAGCGGTTATTCATCATAGAAATAGCACATGAAAATATAAAATATCAGTGTTTTGTGTGTGTGTGTGTGTGTGCAAGTATTTTAGGGGTTACAAAAAGTCACCGCCTAGTCTAATGGAACATGGTTCTCCCTGGTCATACATGTTTTTAATCAACTACACATGTAAATCAATCTACCAGTATGTGAATTTGTATCATTGTATGTGAACAGATCTGAGTATGTCCCTGCATAACTTTACTTCCAGACCGTAGCTCTTACCTACCTTGCAGCCATTTAAAAGTCTTACGTTATTTAACCACCCAAGCTATCGAGCGCAGTGAAACTGCTTTGCAGTGTTTGATGTGTTTAAATCACTGAATGCATCTTGTCTGTGGTCTTGTCAAAGGAAAAGTAAATTGCCTCAGCAAATCTATGATCCCTTAGAGCTAACCGCCAGGTCATTATTGAGAAGCTGTGGTTTTAAACTTTTGAACTTTTTGCAAAATGGCAATATCTGTTTATTCAGGTTTACTTTTTTACGTAAGTTCATGTGCAGTGAAGGTCTCCATCTTTGGGCATGTTCCGCTTAAAATTAGCATGTCTATAAAATAATGTGTTGTTCTGCCATGCTGGTGGACAACATCTGTCTGTCTTGTGCAAAACATTTTCTTGTTTTACACAACATGTCTTGTCCAACACAATTATTAGCAGAAAGATGGTCTAGCTGCTGAGTTGTGGTGAGCAAATTTGCTTTGCCAAGCAGAGCATTTACAGGTATAAGGCCCTTCCTGATAATTTGGTTTTTATTATAAATATATATGTTTATTCTCTTTTCCTTTATCTGTCTTTTTAATCTGTTTTTTAATTTACATTATGTTGCTGGACCTAACTGGAAGGGGGCAAAAAAAGAATAGAAAGTGAACGGAAATGAAAGGGGGAGTAAAAAGAAAACACAGGAGATAAGGATACACAAGATGGACAGCAATGGTCTTTCAATCCAACAACACCACACAACCTGCTACACCTGAACAGAAACATAACAAACAGCTTTTACAGGGAAGCAAAGCTGAGAATCATCACGATGGAATAACAAAAAGGGACAAAGGCAAGGAATAAATGTAAGGAATAAATATCTTTGCCTTTATGTTTGACCTCCCAAAGGGAAACTTTCCCCCTTACTCCAATTAGCTCAGAGCACAAGGTCAGCTACAGAGACACTTGGTTATCTTGTAGGATTGATATCTGTTTTTTTCTGGTTCAAATGTTGTTCTCTATATTCCTTTGCATTCTGCTTATGATTTTGAAAGAGTATCAAATAAGAGATGTTGAAGAAAGACATGCTGGAGAGATTTAAGATATGAAACCTGTTTTTAGTTTAGCGTTGGTCTGAGGGGTGTGTGTTTTTTGTTCAAATAAAAGTTTACTTAAAGTACAGAAACATATCAGGCTTCATAATTATTTAAAAGGATAAATTTTTTTATTAACTGTATTAACAAACTGCAATATATTTGCACAACTTGCAGTCAGAAGTCCATTAGCACTAATTTCTCATTAGAGTAGATAAGCAAATGCTTCTCATCCCTCAGCAGTGCAGCAAACATGTTTACTCTCTGATATCTGAACAGTTTTTTTTAAACACAACTTTTGCTCTTTGAAAAGTTGTCCAAAATGTTTGGGAAGTGTGTACCCTCAGCTCTTGCTCTCTCTCTTAACATCCTGCTGTTTACCTCTGTTGTTATTTACCCTGCTGCCCCAGACCAGGCCACTGTCCTGGGGCACTTTGTGCACCAAGCTCATGCTCCCAAAAGGAAACATTAGAAGAATTGTAGCTGTTCGAGTATCAGATGACTTGTTGCACATTACCACGACTCAAGTAATCATTTGTAAATGACCTGTTGATTGTGTGAAGGGGGCTGCTGACTGTTGTGAAATGCACTAACACTGCCAGTGACCCTGCAGAACATTAATCATAATTATGACAAAATTACTCAGCTGAACCTCCTCAAGGAGTGAGCAACAACGGATGTAAAAAGTGACCAACATGCAGCGTTTAACAGCAGCATCATGCATGTGTCTGTTTGCGCATGAATGGGGGGCTAATACAGGGGCCCCTACGAGCAGTTAAAATGACCCTCCTGCAGTCTCTCTACCTTTCATGTGCTAATATTACCAAGGTTATGAGTGCCAACACCATCCATCTCCTCACATATGTTTGCTTGATCATGAGACCTTCCCTTCACATAATAACACCAGACATGGACCGAACTCTTTCAGTGTGAGTCTGTTTTCAAACCCTTAAGAAACATGACAAACACGGGGTCTTAGGTATAGATTAAACACAAAAGAGTCACATACTCAGGGGACATTAGGAGGCCTCTGTCAGTGAGGCCCAGCGAAGCTGGAACCCAACCAACTTTAGTTCACCCACATATCACACACTGTGTTTCCCTTCATCTCCATTCCTTTCAGGATTATCGCCCACATCATCTTTCGTGGATCTATCCATGAATGGTGTGTTGAATGTGTGTAAGTGTGAGGCTTTTGGTGCCATGTGACACCCAAAGAGAGGGAACTTGATCATAAAGGATGTGACTAACCATAAGAGAAAGAAACAATTATGCCCTTAGCTTGAGATAAAACCCATATACTATAGTTGTCTTGTCCTCAGTGCCAAAGATTCTTCTTTTTTTTTCTTTAACCATGAGGGTGATTATTATAGAGACTGTTGTGTTGACTTGCAGTGACTCAGAGGCTGAACATGTGGAAGTCAGGGATGTCTGAAGGCTAATACCATCAACCAACACTGTTTCCCATCAGAAAATGTCATTTAGCTGAAACAAAGTGAACAAACATCAGTTTAACCCGCAATACATCTGAATGACATTTTTGTGTAACTGATACCCCACAAATATTTAGGATTGTCTTTATTTCATTTGATAGTTTGTTGTGTTGCTTGGAGCTGATTTTAGGTTTGACTGAAACAATTTAAAAGAACTTAAACATAATATGTTTTTCAAGAAAAATGGCTTAGAGATGGACATATTTAAGTTGAGTACACGTGTTGAGTACTTTAAAGAAAGGCTTATTTTATTAAGGAGATTTTGGATTGTTGACTTTTCATTCAGCACCACCACAGGCTGAAATCTCAATTTGTCAACTGCTTTGGTTTGTTTTTAGTCCAGTGCTCGGGTGCTGAGGTAACTCCCAGCCCGACAGCGTAGTCAGATTTAAAAGTTAAGTGCCAAAAATGTATTCTTTTTTTATGACTGAGAAACACATTGTTTAGTGGCATTTGACGGTTTAGAAAATTTCTGTATCAACATGGATAGAGTGAATTTAATTTTTTGTAATTAAAGACATTCAATCTCGGATCAGTTTTAAAAATGATTGTCCAAAACATAAAAAAAGTCTGGAATAATATTTCCATTCATACATGCCGTTGGCCTTGCTGGTTCTTTGCTGTTGCTAAGCAAGTTTAAGAAATCCTTGGTCTGTTTGGATGAAGTGCGACATCCAAACCAAACACGGCCTCACATTTCATTGATCTCAGCTCCAACTTCACCTCTGGCCTTTCACAACCTGTCGAGGACTGCCCTAAGTTGAGGTGAGGTTAAGTGAAACTGTGAAGCCTCTTTCACCTTGCAATTTTTTTTGTCTAATTTGTTTCAATCCATCTGGCTAATTTAATGTAGTTTTCCTGGAAATGTGTCTATAGTTATAAAGGAATGCAACCTTTTTGACAAACAAGTTGTCTGTTGTAGTTTACGTGAAATGCATCAAAGAACATTGAACAAAGGCTTTGAAATATCCAGACTGAAGAGAATTCTCAATCAATCTGCTATGAATTATACGATAAATAAAGGAGATCCTGTAAGACAACTGTTGGCCCAGTATTGAAGAGTGAAGTCTGACTTCAGCCTGTTAATGACAGGAACAATTTTAAGGAGTAAAATCATTTCTCAAACGACAAACCTGAAGTCCTTCACTACGGTATCGTTTTTTTTCTTTTAACTCCAGGTTGTACAGTTTGTGAAAGCTGTGCCCAAGATGAGTTAAAGGAATGAGCTAGAAATATAATATTTCAACATTGTTGTGCAATTCAAATAAAAAAGTAGGACATGACAAGACGGATCTGGTACAACTCAGAAAGAAACTGTGGAAGACTTTTTCCCACTTTGGTTTCTTTCTAAATTCCTGCAAATCAGGATACACTGTCAAGGGTCAGACCTTAAATATACAGAATGAATTTGCTTTCTGAGAAATAAATATTTCCATTTATTTTTCTATGTTTAAAGTCTGTGTTCATTGGCAGAGAGACCAAACAAAACCACAAATGCAATGGTAAAAGGGAAAGACACAAATGGAAAGATAAAATGCAGTCTGTAACATCAAACATCTGCGAGCTAGCCATGTTTACAAGGTACAGACGTTAAACACAGATGCAAAAATGCTTTGTTAGATTAATAATCTTTTAAGAGACTATAATTACGTAACCAGTCTTATATTGTTATAAGTTCAAACTGTATCAATTTGCAACATCTGTTACTATTGGTTCTGCAGCCATGCATCAGTTTACATATGGTTTGAATACATATCATTCTAAAAAAATTGGAGAACAAAAGAAAAAATGTCAATTTGTCACAAATCTGAACATGTTCAAACAAGTGAACTAAACACACTTTCTTAGCATCACTATCCAGAAGCTCAAATTATGAAACAAAGTTAACTAAATTGGTTCCCACAAGCATGTTGATAAAAAGTGCAGATTTCAACAGCTTACATGAAGGTTATTCTCATGCTGCTAGCAAATAACCCTAGAAGATTTTCCCACTTTACTGTTGTCATACTTTAGTTGCTATCCCACTCAGGTAGACACAATAAACACCCACAGACGGCTTTCCCCAAGTGGAAATATAAAGAAAGCTGGTGAAACTGCAACATATGAATACTCAAATCTGTAGTGACTACGTCTCTCTGCCAGAAAGAGACTGGACTGCAAGCTGCTTTTTTCTAACTTTGTCATATAAAATGATTTGTGCTGTCCTCATATATACTTGCTTTCATGAATCACAGCTGGCGAGGCTACAGTGAGTTTAGATTTCTCAGTGAGCATGCAGCATCAGCAGAAAATTCAGTAACAAGAAGAAAATTAAGTAAGAGAAGCTCAACCCTACTGCCTAGATGAATGGAGATGCTTATGTTGTGTGTTTGGATTATTTAAATATTATATATGCATTAATATTGGCTATGTATCTCATGAAATATAGAAAAAGAATACTCAATATTTCAAAGACATTTCAAATTTTTAAATCCTTGTTTTCAATGGCATTTCACGATTCAAAGACCTCATGCTGCAACCATGAAAAAAATAATTCAGCTTTCTTTTGCTGACAAATAGCATAAAGACAGAAAATATGGAGTAGCACACAAAGTTCAGCCTAAGTAAAAGGCCCAAAATAAACTCATAACCAAATCAACACCCAAAAAGAAAGCAGAAGCGCTTTAAATATTCCTAACAAAATGTGTTGCCTCTAAGCAAATTTAGCAAAGGCAAAAAAAAAATTTGATTTCTTGTCGAACTCAAACCAAAGCCTTCATCTATTTAATGCGAGCAAATTTACCACTGAATTGTTTGGGTTTGAGTCAAGCAACCACCAAGCAGCTTTATCACTCCTGATTTATCTTTCAGAAACTTGCTGCCAGCTCTTCAAGGCTGCTCTAACAGAACCAATCATGTTGACATCAACAACCCCTGTCCCTGACATAAACACACACTCCCACATGCATGGTAATGCTGCCCCTCCCTCCCTCAAAAGAGGTCTGTAATTTTCACAGTTGTGGACAAATCTCTCTTTTCTCTTGTAGCTCCGGGAATTTAATTCACTCCTGTGAAAAGCGCTGCTGTGACATCCATTATTCGCTGGCTTTTGATAGTTAGCGCAACACACAGCTCATTTTGGCCACCAACCCCCAGCTGAGGTTTTATTACTCGCATCCAACCATCAAGAACTAATAAGAAAACGACTGATGTCAACATGTCAGGAATGAAACCTTAGATAAAATAAAACTGGCACAGAAGTGAAAGCTTTGGTTAATATTTGTCAAAACAAAACTTAATACAAAAGAATCGCAGCTGTCAGAAAGTCTTTTATGTGTTTTATCAATGACAGATTTCATGGTGCGTTTTTGTCTTTATCCTAGTTTCATGACAGCATTGGATAGAGCTGTTCCTAACCGACGAGTTTGCTGACAGAGTTGAACCGAGCAGCTCATAAAATCACATGCTTATCATTTATATCCCCTGGAACATGCTTTAGCCTAATGGAAATGAAAGAAACTTGAACTGTCTAAAATCACCCCCTTTTTATAGCAGCAAACTGCAGCAGTGCTCCACATCTCTTCTTTTCTCAATCATTGCTAGCCAGAGGTGATTCTGGGGTCTCTGGAGGCCCCAGGCAGGATTTCTCAGGGGGCCCCTCCAACGATCATGAATTGCCCTTTTATTGCCTCCGCCAAGGCAGGCGTCATGAATTCAGCAGCATTGGAAATCAAAGGGAAGACTAAGAAACAATTAATTTGATTTTGGGGAGATACAGAACACCATCATGGATCCAAGAATATATTAAAGGATTGTGGGGAGATAGAGAAATGTTGCCGCCTTTTGGTTTCATCCATGTTCTGCATGCAATTACGTGCAAATTTTTCAGGCTCCTTGCACATGCGTCATTTGATGCAGAGGACAGAGTAATACCACCGGAAACCGCAGTGTCAGTGTTGAGCATAGTAGAGTGGAAGCAAACTAGAGAAGAATAACAAAAGAAATAGGAAGAGGTAAACCATAGAAGAAGAATAAAGATAAGAAGCCCTCTTTTGTACTCTTTTTTATTTTTATCTTTTTTTTGTCACTGCCAGGTAGGTAGGTTTTCATTAATATAACGCTGCTCTCTCATGTTTCTTTAGATGCACCGTTAGTCACTGAAAGACATAAAGGTGGGGGTGGAGACCCCCCTTTTGCAAGGTCTGTACTGGTCAGCCACTGTTTTTGCAAACTCTCCATGTGTCACTGCTCTGTCTTGATTCAATGTTGGTTGGCCATCTGAGGTCCCCTTCTGGCTCGGAGCTTCAAGCATTTGCCTGATCTGCAGCTAGCAGTGATCAAGAGAAGAAGAGATCTGGGTGACATTTCAAAGACTGAAGATGAGGAAAAATGGAAAGGATATTAAATATATGTCAAGGAGGGTGTCTATCCGTCAATTATTATGAAAAGCTTTTTTCACACAGCCTACTGGCCTCTGTTGACAGAGGAATTTTGCTGAGTGCGCATGCATGTCAAATTGAAGGACAAGTCAGCACAGTCACAAGAAATAGTCTAATTCATGATTTGTTCTTGTAACACAAGCTTGTCATGGTGCCTGGAGAATGTGAACCAAAATGCACGATGAAAAGATGCAGACGGATCCCAGAGGGTGGTTTAATAAAAACTACAGAATAGATTTTGAAACAAACCAGACACAGACTTACTGCCAGGGGGCAAACAACACCGGGGGAAACAACAGATGACTAAGAGAAACTGAAACCTAGGAGTAAAATACACTGAGGACAACAAGAAACAAGTAAAAGGACTTTGCTAATGAATCCAAGGTGTGTTGACTTACTAGCAGGAAACAAACAGAACACATGATGGGAAATAACTACAAAATAAAATAGGAAAGACAAGAAAAAGCAAGAAAAAGCCCCAACAAAACCTAAGGACTATGAAAAAGCTAGGACCGCCCCTACAACAAAGCCAGTCATTACCATTTGTCTTACTCGTCAGTTTAGTCCCGATAAACAATATTTTCATGACTATTTAGTGAGTTAACGGTGCGCTGATAGAACCATGGTAAGGTAGTTTCATAATGTGCATTATTTTGAATGAGATACACGTGATTCACATGATTCATGTGATACACATGATACCCGTTCACTTCCAGCTATGAACAAAAATTTATCAACTCCTGAAGTTAGCAGTCAACTATTTGTGCTGTTCTGACTAGCCACCATTTCTCTGATGAAGGCCTAAGAAGAGAGGAGGCAAAAGCAAATAAGCATAAAATCAAACTGAAATAAAGGAGTAAAGGAATAATATTCTGTAATTTGTGTAATTTTCTTAAACTGCAATCGAAAAACTGTTTGTGTGTGTGAGAGAGACAAAATTGTTGTATCATGTATAATTTCCTCTTTGGTGGAGGAGATTCTCACACCTTCCTGCGGATGTGAATATCCCTCCAGAGAGTTGGGCAGTTATTGCAGTCCCATTCAGTAATTACTCTGTTGCACCAATGTTATTCTGCTTTCCCAGTCCCTGAGATGGATCTGAAAATTGCTCCCAGTACCATCTTTTATAATATCATTATATAGTCGTTGGGCATCTTATATATCACTGTGTATCATGTTTATATGCAACATTTATGAATGAAACTGTCTAAGCAGCGAAGGCAAACAGTACTAATCTCCAGAAGATTACCTAAATTATGATGTCTCTGTAGGGATGATGTTTGATTCCTCCCTTAAAATAGGCTTTCTCTGGATGCTATTTCTTTCTGAATCTCAAAACACTCATATGAAAGCCAATGCAATTCTCAGCCCATCAGAGAATGTTGTTTCCCAGCAGAAATGGCAATTCCCACATAGCTTAGCACAAATCTTTTGAGTTCTCAGGCTGCAATTTAACGTGCCCACTGCTGATCCACGGATAAAAATACACAATAATTATTCAATGTTGAAACTACATAGAGAGGACCAAGATTCTCCAAGCAGCCATTCTTAAGGGTGTGTGAGGCTAAATGTCTGTACACAAACATTAATTTGCCACGTTTGTAATTAAGATTATTTAAAAGGATACTGTGTAACTTTTGGCCACCAGGGGCGCTAAACCTGTAACTTCCCACAGGCTTCAGGATACTGTGGCAAAATTAAACAGCATGTTTTGACATATTGTTTGCAGACACTTTGAATGAAAACCATAGAATTTAACAAAGCCAGCTGATAATCATTCTGTTACTTCTTTGATATCTCTATGAATGATAGGAAATGCATTTATTGCATGCAAACCAGCCCTACTTATGCTAGATGAAGTGTCCTTGGCAAGACTGTGGTTTCCACTCTTATTCCCCACAACCAGGAATGGACTGGCCATCAGTGGCGGACTTACCATTAGGCAAAACTAGGCGGTTGCCTAGGGCCCCAAGTTCATTGAGGGCCCCATAAAACTAATCAATAATACAGTTATTACTTATTTCCGCACATTTATTATG